>RDPX01000023.1:37532-48070 GCA_003991215.1 Morbakka virulenta
AGAGAGAGACAGACAGATAGAGAGGGAAGGAGTGAGACAGAGAGACACAGAAAAATCCTAGCAAAATCGTGAGTAAACAGTAATTTCGTCAAAATAATATTGGTCATTTGAATAGCCAGAAAGATGTGTAATTGAATATTCAAGTTTTGATGGAATTCTAGGAAGACGTAGCGCAATTTACAGTCATATGCAGCTAGCAAACAGAAGAAAAAAATGACCTCCCATACCAAATCTTTACGTCGACACATTAAGCAGATAGCATTTTTTCCGCACACCGTGAATGGTCTTGTTAGTATATAGATAAGCCTTAGCCATCTATGGTAAAAATTAAAAGATCAGTTGTTGAGTAAGAGAGGCAAAGGTCATTCAGAAAATCAACTTAACAAAAGGTCTTGAAAAACTCAACCAACAAGTAGTTGATAAACAGTGATTATCTTACTAGCGACTGAGAGGTAAGACTAACAGGTTGGTATCTGTTTGCATCAGAAGGCTCACTATCATTTTTTAAAGGAACAGATAATATTAGATATCTTTAAATAAGATCGAAAATAAAATTGCATATGTGGTGAACGGCAAGCACCAGAACACGTGCTACACTGCAATACCATTGGCCTTTTAGGGGACCTGCAAACTGTGAACGAAGAGCATTGACAGTGGCTACTATCTATAAACTTCAACTTATATTTTGAATTTCCTTGATAGTTGAACAATTATACTTTTAACTCAATTTAAAGTAATCAGTGAAGGTCACAAGATCATTTCGATTTCAAATTTTGTACTGTTTATCTTGTCTTCTTTTTTGTCGATAATTTTTACTCCTATGGACCCGTGGTATTTCAAATCTTTTTTGTTTTACCTTACTCTCGATATTATTCTTTTTGTTACAGTTGCTTTCCATATCCAATTTTTGGATTTTTATTTAATCTTTTTACTTAATTAGTCGTGTTTCTTTTCCAGCGTTAAGCAGTCTTGTTTCTGCTTTAGATTTCGCAGGTCAAGTAATGTAACTACAATCTACAGTATGTGGTAGTGGTGGTAGCGGAATGTGACATTGGAAATACTAATGCTGGTAGTAGTAGTAGTAGTAGTAGTGGTGGTGGTGGTAGAAGAGGATGTGGAAGAGAAGTGGAGCAAGTGATGGTAGCAATCGAAGTGATGATAGTGATAGTGGTAACAGAAGTGGTAGCGATAAGAATAGTAGTAGTAGTAGTGATGGTAGTAGTGGTGCTAATCCAGGTGGTAGTACTAGTGTTAATGGTATTAGCATTAATGCTAGAATTGGGGGTAGAAAATATGGTACATGGTGACATAGTGGTTGCAGAAGTAGTAGAAGTAATAGAATTGTTAGTGGCAGCAGTAGTGGTGGTGCTGGCAGCAGTAGTAATAATAGTGATAGTAGTAGTGGTATTGGTTGTAGTAGTATCAATTGTAGTGGTGGTGGTGGCAGTAGTAGTAGTGGCAAAGGTGGTAAAAATAGAAGTAGTAGTAGAAGTAGTAGCTGTAAGGATTGGTCACGTTCAAGTATTTAGATTACCATTGGGGTTTTTATTAATTGTAAGAGATGTGGAGCAGATTTTGAAGTGGCAATGTATGGAAAGTTATACGAGAAGACAATTAGAATAACATGACAAGTATGAAAGGCATAGGAGATAGGAAGTAGCAGACGTCGGAAACTATTGAAGCATGGAGATAGCTACTAGTTGTCAGAGTCATTTAAGATCTCAGCCAAATTAATAAATACACTTGTGTCTTTTTTACTACTACCAATATCAAAATGGTATGCTACTATTCCAGCGGAATCAAATAATATTGAAAGAATAAAAACGAAATAGTTTCTGAAAAGACTTCTTTTAATATGCAAATAATCGAAAAGTTTAGTTTTTCATTTAAATTTTGAAAGACGAAAGTACTGAGCTTGTAATTAGATAATGGCAGTGGAATAGGTGATAAAAGTTATTACATTTTAATGTTTTTGAATAATTGGAACAAATGAGATGTCTTTTAAAACCTACTCTAGTAAATCAGCAAAGATCAGGCTAATAAAAGTAGCAGAATATTAAAGTTTTTACTCAGAGATATGCTAAAATCGCTCTAATTGCAAGAGATATGCTTCAAGAAATGACAGTTCTGTGTTTACCTTTCAAATGTAGCAAATGAGGTAGCATAGTTTATCAGCATTACAAAATAATTATTATGCAGGATTAACATAAAAATATTGGTTACTCTTAGAATTTGGACATTTTGACAACTAAAAATAAGCTCACTGTTTAAAAATATACTTACAGAAGACTTGCATCCTCTAATCAATTGCAACTAAAAAATAGTAAACCTGTCCATATGAATCAGAATGTCTGCTCCCCTTTCTATTAAAAATATGAAAGATAATATTATAGTACATGCGTAGCATGTAGTTATTTTGTAACCAATCAAATCTGGCCTTGACAACCAACCTTTTCAATACAATTACTTACATATGCCAGGTGAACGTCTTTCTATTGTTCTGAAATCCATGATTGAAAATTAAATTATTTTTTCCAAAGTTAAAGTTTTATGGCAGCAAAACTTTCTTTTTTAAAAAACTATAATATTCTTTTTAAAAAGTGTAATGATTCTATTCTATTGCCCAGTCACCAATAAAATATTTTTGTTTATCTTTTAAGATGATAAAAATGAAGTAAGCAATACCATTTAAATATTCTAATGAAAAACAGGAAGCAAGAGTTCCAGCTGGTAGAGCTTGTTGCAATTTTATGCAATAAAAATGTGTTGTTATAGCAAAGTGGTCTTACGTGTGGCTTAGATAAATGGGACTTCAATTGTCGTTAGTTGACATTTTGACTCATGCTTTTTTTCATCTTTTCTAACTTGACATACATATTCTGTCAAGAGTCAAATATTAAAATCGACCTGTAAACAAAACTATGCATGAAAATGAGAGTGCTTTAAAAGTCTGTATTTTTCAATATTTTGTTCTAAAAGTATCTGTTCAAATCAGACTATTATACGATTTAAGATTGAGAATATAAATTTAAATACAGTTATATATATATATATATATATTAGAATAGTAGTGTATATATACATATAATATTGGAGTGAAACACTCAGTAAACTTTAGCCGAAGATGGAACTGGCTGATAAAATGACAATAATGGGACAATCCAAACATGAACAGTTCACACCACAAAACAAAGGACAACAGAACGAAAAACATAAGAATGAACTATCTGCAGAGGCAAAGAAAAATATTGATGTATGAAGGATATGGTGAAGCGTGATGAAAAATGTTAAATGATAGATGAATAAGAACGATGGTTGAGATGATGATAATGACTAAGACAAAAATAGATATCATGGATCATCAGTCAATTACCATGTCAACCTTTTCGGGCATTAAAAATCGAAATGGAACATATAGACATGGCTACCCAGCAGCACTGATCAGGTACCACCACCATGAAAAGAACATCGAAGTGAATAATAAATCGAAGGGATGGGTTTAATAGAAAAAATATATATATATTACTTAAATAGATACGAGAGCTAAAATCTTTTTTCATAATGACGAAATCAGATGCGTACTCAACCTACTAATTGAAGATTAAGGAGGAGGGAGTTGGCTGTAACCAAGAGCTAAGAGAAATGGTAAAGAAGGTGTTGGCTAGTCGTCAAGTTTTGCAAAGGGGATTAAATGATCCCACGCAGAGTTAAGCGAACAAATTAGGGTCGAATGTCAATCAAAAAATCGTTCGACAATGGCATAACGAAAGAGTTAATGCTACTTAAAGTAATGAGTATCCCTCCTTTACCCTTGGCAACATGAGCAATCCGGTACAGGTATGAGGAGCGCATAGAAATTTGACAAGATTATACACAGCAAGACAATAAAGAAAAAAATGTATCGACTAAATTATCTGAAGAAGATAAACACAACTTGTTTTCAACCAAGGCAGATTATAGAGTTCCTGGGAAACAAAGTGTTATGATAAAAGGACACATAGCAATTCCCGGCTTTCAGAGTATTTAAGATATACGTCAAGGCTTGTTTACCTCTAGCCCACCGTCAATCCCATAACATATGAAAATTATTACAACAACTCTTAATTAATTTGTAAGTTCACCATAGATATCTTATCATCCAATAGCTCGAAATGATATCGCAAAAGTAATTTGAAAACCAGATTGTTTGAATTCATATTTCAAGCAAATCAATATATTAAAGTGACACACGCGACCGACTTGGCTATAACGCCTCCTTTCTTGTGAGTTAGTGTTTCTTATTTTCTTCAATAGATATTTCAAAGGCTTTTCCCGTTATAACGCCGGTAGATCCTTTGGTCATTGCTTCATCTACCTATATCTTATTGCCTGCTCACTGTTTGATTTAACATAAACGTAACAGATAAATGTGTATAAATGTGTAGATACTAATTTGTATGACATTTTTATGTAAGTATGTATGTGCTGTTTAAATTATTATTCATGGCATCCATCACTTAAAATATAAGGCAGATTTATTTAAAATGAGCAAACGTTGCCTTTTGTTTTGAGCATATATATGTTTGTTTTCTAATATCATGGTGTTTCAGTTCAGGCAAATCCTCTAATTACTGTGCAGACACGCCTATACTTCACGGAGATTGGTCCCACAATTCTGCAAGTACAGTTAAACTCAATGCGAGATATCCAGCAGAAAATTCACATGAACATTTTTTGCGAACTATTGCACACTTCCAAACTTAATAATATTTGTCAAATTAAACTCAGCAATTTTTAAAAATCCTTTTATTTTATTTTTCTTCTTTAATTTAAAGAAAGGGGAAAATGAAGCTGCTTTTCACTCTCGTCCTCCTGAAAATATAGAATTATCTGTGTGTAAGCTACCATCGAGTAAAAGCCGCCACCGTGTATAAGATGCCGCCATATATATAAAAGTCTTGCTATTTTGCCGCTTCTTTCCTAGCCTTGCGTAACTATTAGTAAAAAAACTATTAAAAATACAGAATTTGTATATGAACGTTTGTTTATGCACAAACAGTTTTACTAAGAAAACCCATAACCTTACATTACTTCTGACTTGTTTTCAAGTAAATCAAGTGTGCTGATTGCAAAAATAACATTAGTTTTTTACCGTCAGCTTTACATTTTTTGCTCTTGAATATACCTTTATATCTGAAACGGGTCAACACCACGACATATAGGAGAGGTGTTGCAGTAGAGAAACTCAAATAAATAGCAGTTTGCTAGCTTGCAAAAGTAATTTAAGCATAGTTTACAAAGTTATGTACAAAAACGTAATACAAATACTTTCCAAGTATCATACCAAAAACTTCGTTTCCTAGACTTTCTGGAGTGTTCTACATTTGGATTATCCTGTTTTAAGTTCCAACAGTAGTCAGACATTTTGATATCCCATCTTCCTTGATACCTCTCTTCCACAGGAATTTCAACACAACGTGATACAATTCTTAACGCTAAATCAGGTTAGAGTAGTTTTCAAGTTTACTATGCAAAAGTAGCAGTCATGTACATGGTCACGATGCTCCCTTCAAATCATGGAAATTCCAAATCTCAGGGATTTTTTGTACCATTTTTCCATTGACGCAAATGTTCAGCACAGAATCTACAAAAAACATGTGGGTACCAAGCCTTGTCTTGATCTCCAAGCTCCATTCCAAAGTAGGCATGGTACACTTGCTTGACAAATTGAGTAATAGGTCCTCTGGCGTCACATATTCACCACATATATAACAAAAAGGATCAGGCTGATGTAAGCAACATCTTTTGGTAGCCATACCATCAAAAACTGCAGTCAGAGAACTAAAAGTGGAACTAAAGCCTCTTCTACCTTTACTTATACTAACAGTTAGCAAAGATCTGTTCTCATTTCTTACGATTGCATTGAATGAAGGTGACGAAAGTGACACCACAAAATATTTTCAAAGAATCTTATCAAGCTGAAATTAACATTAGTTTATTACCTTTAAGCTGTGGCACAGTCAGATTAGAAAGGACGGTTTTATAAGGTGACAAATTCATACAAAGGAAATTCATTCAGTTTGCTAAAACACGTTTGAAAATGTGACACATATCGAATAAGTACATGCACAGGTTAAATGTTGAACTTGCACCAATTTAAAAAAAGTAGCTGCACATGATCCAGAAAGTGAAGTGTAGATGCCAGATGCATTCAACAAATTTCTATGTTACATTTAATCAAGTCTGACTGCTAGCAGCACCTACAGAAATAAAGAAGTTTAGGACTAAAACTGCTAGGCAAAATAAAAAAAAATTTGTTAACTAGGCATTTTCAGCATTGATGTGTGCCACATAGAAATACATTCTCCCAGCGTTATCAGTTCTTTCCTAAAGAAAGAAGCAACATAATATTTTTATAGGTCTTATCCGAAAGCCGTGGACACAAAACCTCTGATTGTGGAGAAAACAGGCATTTTATTGGGAGGCAAAACTATAGCCAATCAATAGAAACTGATGCATTTCTTGAACTCAGCGCATCCAAATTACTTAAAGTCAACTTTTACTTTGCTGGCACCAAAAAGTGTTGACTGGTATTATTATTGTTGTCATTTAGCATGATTATCAACTCCTCCCCTAAAAACCCATCCCAAACCGTTATCATAAACAGATTAACTATAACCAACATAAAACTGCAATAAAAAAAAGAGTGGTGTACATGTTCCACGTAATGTTATGTAAATTACTTAATCAAAATGTTATCAAACAGTTTAATAATATATATGCATATAAATAGGCATATGTATACATACACACAGATATATATATATATATATATATATATATATATGACCTGTTACTTGCGTAATGCGGAGCTCACTGCGCTTGCGTAGTTTGAGCACTTTGACATGATCCCACAGTAACTTTTTAGGCTGTGTTTGCTCCGGCCACATGGGCAGAGAGTTATGTCTCAGAAGCTCTGTGTTGCACTGATGAGCCCACAAAGGGCGAAACGGTACTGTCTGCAGATTGAGTATATATATTACAAAGACCAAACATTTAAAATAATGACATCCCTTTTCCTCCAAAGTGCAACAAATTTATTTCATGTTGATAGCATGAACCATTAGTAAATCTCGCCTCTTAATTGTGCAGGTATTCGTCTCTTGCTCTTTAAAAATGCTCGTATGTAGCGCACTTTTTATTGTTGAGCCTTAAGTGAGGTAAGAATTTCTTGAAATAAGCAGTTCCGAAAATTTCGGAGGCCCAGTTCTGCCCTACCAATAAGAGCATTGCAATTTATTCATAAGATTTTGTCGACGCAGGCTAGAATACTAGAGAATTCGGTATACGTTCTTCAGTTTTTCTAGAGACCTGAAAATATATCATTATTTGGGGCTTCTCTTCGTTTCATTGCATGAATTTTTGATAAAATACAGTCTATTTTCCCATCTTGCCCTCTTTCCAGACGAGTGCCAATCTTTTGACCATAATTAACATACTTAAAATTGTCCTTGATATTTAATCTGATTTGTTTGATTGGCCTTTATCCTATATTTTATCGTAAATAGGGTAGCCAAGCATTGTATTATTAATATTGTTGAGTGGTGGAGCAATACGAGCCCACGGGGTACTCAGGGGTAGAAACCTTAGCAAACCCATCTGACTCCCAGCCGAATCAGGGTAAGCTGGGTGCATGCATCACACCCAAGTGTGTGCGTTATTGATGTTAATTAAAATAGCAAATGACCTATTATTTTTTTTTTTCAATGCTTGAGCAGTAATAAAGATCAAACAAAATCATATATTCATATGAATTGTTCCTTCAACTGTCTCTTGCATCAAGTCTTGACTGTAGAGACTCCCTAAGGATATATCTAAGGATATAAAATCTTTCTTTGCGAAATAGTATAAATTTAGTGGAAAATTCTTTCGCCATTTGCTGTAAGAAATTTATGTTCTCTCTACAAAGCTGGGGCTAGGCTTATTGTATAACTCTAGCTTTCAGCTTCAGTTCTGAACATAATTGCAGCTTTCTGTTGGAAAATGATGAATGGCAGGTGCTCCCTCGTTTTGTCTTGATGCTTTGGATAGAGTTCAGAGACGCATTTGACAGTGACAAGTCTTGCTGCTACTCTTCAACCTTTGTCTCATCGACGAAATGTAGCTTGCCTTAATATTTTCTATAGGTGTCATCATAGAAAGTGTTTTGATATGCTTTTCTCGTTGATACCAGCTTAGTTTGTTGCATCTGATGTAACTCGTTTCCCTCAGCGTCTGCAAACTTAAGCAGTTGTTGTCCCTCACTCTGATAACATTTTCTGTATGTGCAGTTTTTTAATCGCACTGTAAGTTGTGGAAATCTTTGGTTTTCTAATATTTTCCTCCATCATATCACTGTAAGGAAATGCAATGTTTAGAAGCTTGCAATGTAAACTTGATTCTTGATAAAAATAAGCTCAGTGACACAGAAATTGATGTTGAAAGCTTCTGAAGATTCTCACATTATACATTTCTTTTGGTTGTTTGATGCTGAATTAATTTTTTACTTTTCTCTCCTCCATCACCCTTTTCATTCAAGTTTTAAGTAGTAAAGAATGTACTAAGCCCACCATTTTCGATGTACTTGGTCTGCGTTCCATCCATTTTTTGTTTACCTGGCTTCCATGCCTATTACTGGACCTTTTTTTCTCTTCCCATATCTCTTTTATATCCCCAGAACATAACTTCACATCAATTTCACAGTAACCCAGGCGCAAATATGAATGATTAGACACCCAGCAGGGTGAAACGACCTAAGCGACAAGGAGGAGTAATAATGCTTCATTGGCGAAACGCTTTATTGACACATATGATCTCTTTTTGAGGGAAAGAGAGAGAGAGAGAGAGAGAGAGAGAGAGAGAGAGAGAGAGAGAAAATCAAACTAAAATAAGAGTATCCCAGTGGTATCGATAAGAAATTCATCTGAATTGGATGGAGGCCACAAGAAAAAAAACACTAAAACAATGACACCAAGAAAACGCCTGCTGATCAGTTTCATATGCAGTAGAAGGGTTACTTTTCAAAATTTGAGTATGAATAAACCTAACAGGAAAGCGTTTTCAAAAGTACTTCTCAGAAACATGGATCCAGGATTTGATTAAAAATTAATATGTTTTTTTATTAAATTTGATTCGCTCGAGCAACAATTTATAAACTCGGACACCTACAATGGGCACTGAATAACGCATAAAATATTTTAAAAAATCAAAGATATTCAAGTGATAGGTGGAAACACTTTAGACGTATCACTATAGGAGTGAAGGCATATTATAACTAATAACTAACAGCCATAGAGAAAAATTAAAACATATTTAAAAGCCAAAATATTAACTTGAATCAATCTCCCTTTGTACAAGGTCAAAAGAGTTCGGGTAATGTTACTTTGTGTCCTTTCTTGTTGACTTTGAAAGGCGATCTGAACATGATCATGAGCAGCTCAACTGAAATCACGTTGTCATCTCAGTTAAAAATAGAGGATTTTTTACTTTGGAGTGGGATCAATAGTATTTTACACATTGATGTAGGATATTTATCATGTCGTGAGTCGTAAGCTTTCTCTGAGCTATGTTTCGACTCGGCGTGATAAATGACCTATATCAATGACTTGCACCGAGTCCATAAATTCATGAACTTTTAAGTGCTTTACACAATTCAGTCTCTTATTGTATCCAATCGATATAACATGTTTTAAACCTTATAATAGTTACATTTCTTGCTTCTAGTTTATGAATGATTCCAGATCATTTGATATATTGATAGTAAGTCAGTGTATCAAGGCTTTAGCACAAATGGTATTTACTACATCTGTCAACTCTTTCATCATTTAACTTGTAGACTGGTGAATGATGATAAAATCTAGCAATTACAACCACCTGGTCAGGGTTACAAAGCTCTTTGTGGGAAGGATGATGGTACTGAAAAAAAGGGTAAGGGTAAAAATAACATGCTTATGATTATCATCATTATTATTAATAATAATAACATTTGGGAATCTTATTCAAGAAAATAATAATAATAATAACATTTTTATTTTGTTTTAACGTCATTTTCCCCCAGTGACTGGGCCTCAGACGGTGCCCTTCACATGGACTTGCATTTGGCAGTGAGGAATTTCTTGGCCTGATGCCCTTCCTGATACCAACCAATGGCTTTTTCTTTTATTAAGTTCCAAAGTTGCCCGCTTGGAGAATCGAGCCGAAATTCTTGGTTAAGGTGCAGTCGCACTAACCATTAAGCCACGGCTCCTTAATCGGATCCTGAATAATAATAACAACAATAATAATAAATAAATACCCTATACACCAAGCAGGCTGCAATGAAGATGAACTAAGTCTAGTGAGACTACTGCTGACAGGAACCAAATTGAAGGCCCGTTTAAGTTAGCTTACTCAGCTGAATTTGAAATGACAATTGGGTCCCCAGAGAGAGATAGCATGTTCTCAGTGCTGTACACTTGGTACCTTGCTACTGCCATATTATCTAAAAGGAGCTGTTCAGAAAGACCCAATCCTCCAATTAC
>RDPX01000023.1:52037-76948 GCA_003991215.1 Morbakka virulenta
TGTAGCTTTTGCTATCGTGCAAGGAGAAAACGGAAAGGAAACAACCCCTTCAACAAAAGCAGCATCGCTATCGAAAAGTCGCCAACCTCCTCGCAAGAAACAAAAACAATTGGATATCAGAACTTTAT
The DNA here is from genome assembly GCA_003991215.1 of Morbakka virulenta. NCBI lineage: Eukaryota > Metazoa > Cnidaria > Cubozoa > Carybdeida > Carukiidae > Morbakka > Morbakka virulenta. Next base: position 52,166 of record RDPX01000023.1, read on the forward strand.
TTGCTGGAGCAGCAAACCAACGTAAGGACAGAGGGAATGACGGAAATAACAGTGGCAGTGGTAGCAAAGAGAATGGAACTGATATAATTGAAATTGATTGATTTGAAATGATTGCATTAATCAAGCTTATACCCTGTTATTTTATAAAAGGCTTATCCTTGTTACTTTCGAAGAAAAAAAACATAAAAATTTAGCAAAAATATAAGGTTTTAATTTTTTTTTTCGCGAGCATAAACTTTCGCGAATTGAGGTCAAAAGTTTTTTTCGCGAGCATTTACTTTCGCGAGTTGCCCTTTCAAGAATTTTCAAAGACATTTACTTTCGCGAAAAAGGCCAAAATTCGCGAAAATCGCGAAACTTTCTGTTCGCGAAAGTTTGTACACTTAAAGTATAACATGTTTTAAACCTTATAATAGTTACATTTCTTGCTTCTAGTTTATGAATGATTCCAGATCATTTGATATATTGATAGTAAGTCAGTGTATCAAGGCTTTAGCACAAATGGTATTTACTACATCTGTCAACTCTTTCATCATTTAACTTGTAGACTGGTGAATGATGATAAAATCTAGCAATTACAACCACCTGGTCAGGGTTACAAAGCTCTTTGTGGGAAGGATGATGGTACTGAAAAAAAGGGTAAGGGTAAAAATAACATGCTTATGATTATCATCATTATTATTAATAATAATAACATTTGGGAATCTTATTCAAGAAAATAATAATAATAATAACATTTTTATTTTGTTTTAACGTCATTTTCCCCCAGTGACTGGGCCTCAGACGGTGCCCTTCACATGGACTTGCATTTGGCAGTGAGGAATTTCTTGGCCTGATGCCCTTCCTGATACCAACCAATGGCTTTTTCTTTTATTAAGTTCCAAAGTTGCCCGCTTGGAGAATCGAGCCGAAATTCTTGGTTAAGGTGCAGTCGCACTAACCATTAAGCCACGGCTCCTTAATCGGATCCTGAATAATAATAACAACAATAATAATAAATAAATACCCTATACACCAAGCAGGCTGCAATGAAGATGAACTAAGTCTAGTGAGACTACTGCTGACAGGAACCAAATTGAAGGCCCGTTTAAGTTAGCTTACTCAGCTGAATTTGAAATGACAATTGGGTCCCCAGAGAGAGATAGCATGTTCTCAGTGCTGTACACTTGGTACCTTGCTACTGCCATATTATCTAAAAGGAGCTGTTCAGAAAGACCCAATCCTCCAATTACCTTTCAGGCGTACCACTAGAAATGGAACATGCAGACCACGTGGACTTCATTGATGAAGAAAAAGTCACACTTAACAGATTACTTTCTACAGCTGTTAAAATTCTGCAAGGCTCAAATTTATTCATGAATGATAAGCCAAGACCGAATTCACACATGTATATCTGTCTGACATACTAGAAAAAGGAGAAAATGACGAACCTCTATGTAGTAAAGAGGACTGGAGAAAGAGCAATATCCTTGCATCTGTCCTCTGTAGCTCCTCGGATATAGATACACGTTGTGTTATGGGAAACACTGCATTTCAATCGTGGAAGATATGGATACAAGGTTTCAAAATCCCCCTGACCAAAAAACTGCGACTATATAATGAAATATATGTGTCAACAATGCTGTACAAATGTAACAGCTGAGCAGCTCCAAAGCCAGCCATGAGCATGCTTGAGGCGTGTACTAAGAGCAGACCCCAGAGATGCAGGGCTAGGAACTTTAAGAACTGTAAAAATACTCCGGGAACTGAGAATGTCAAATAAAACGAATGTCAAAAAGCAATGTGTATGAAAAGAAAAAAAGAAAAATGATCAGAAAACTCCAAGTCAGAGAAGAGAAACCATGGTACATTGCAAAAGAGAGATTGAACCAAATGATACAAGTAAAAGGCAGACGTCCTGGGTATGACGATAAGCTGCATCAGGTTGTGGAGTTTCGACGTTGGCGAATGAGGTTACCCTTTGCCACAACTACCTCCAGGTCACCCTTGGGCAAGGTGTACCACCTGTTAGCCTACTCCAAGGCCTTGAAATACTGGGTTGACGTCCGGCGGAGTTAAGTCTGTCCACGTCAGGTCAGGTCAGCATAATTCCATCTATGTTACTATCAGTCAAGCTGTAATCTGATACCACCTGTCACAGCCGAGTGTAGTAGTGGCGCACACACTTGTATAAGCCATTGAAAAGATTATGGATAGTACAATTAATAGCTCCAGGGTTCCAACGTTACAGGTAACCACACTGAATGGTAGACCTGAAAATCTTGGTCAAGCCCCTGCAATTAAAGGTCTTGATTCTGAAACTATTTCTTCTGAAAGTCATGAATAGGCCACCTCAAATCCTTTAGGAAAGGTGACCTCTGATTCTGAATTCTGAGGATGATAGACCAAAACCCAAATATCTACAATGTTCTCATAAAAACATTATAAGTACTTTTAATATTCGTACCTCAGGCCCTACTGGACGAACTGAGGAACTATTATTTTGTGGTAAACGGTATTCTATTGAAATTCTAGCCCTACAGGAACACCTATTTATCACCCAGATGAAATTTTCCAATTAATTACATCCTCTGCTGTCAAAAATGCAAACAATGCATCAATTGGAGGTATTGGTTTTCTGATATCTTCAAAAGCCAGTGACAGTCTAGAATTAGCCAAAACAATTTCTACCACGAATAATGCTACTAGAGTTCTCTGCAAACCCTAAATTAACAGTGATCTGTGTTTATAGCCCCCATAATGAATCACAAGGAAACGAAGTTGACCAATTTCACAATGATCTGCGATCTGTTATTGATAACGTTCCAGCACACAAATTAGTTGCAATCATTGGTGACTTTAACGTGAAAATTAGTCAACCATCTGTCAAATTTTCTTTTAATAAAAACACAAATAGGAATGGAGAAAAACTAATCGACTTTATGGAAGAGTATAATATGTTTTCTGCAAATAACACTTTTATAAAACCTATCAATCAGTTCTGGACACGAACTTCCAACCGGAAAAAGGTCACAACTAGATTATATATTATTCAGGAAAAAGTGGGGGAATAGAATTTTATATTCAAGGTCTTATTCATCTTTTACTGTCAACTCTGACCACAGAGTGGTTAGCTCCTTTACAAAGCTAAGTCTTCGGCCATCAAAGAAGAACAAACACCACCCAATGAAATGTTTTGACTGGAAAGATGTTTGTAAAAATAAGAAACTAGCAAAAGAATTCTCAATCAAAGTTTTCAACCGCTTCCAAGCTCTATCTGGTTTTGTTTACACAATAGATGAAAACCTTGAAGATATATATAGTGATCTTATTTCTTCCATCTAAGAAGTAGCCAGAGAAACTCTACCAATCAAAAAAATACAGGTAAAAAACAGCAATCTTTCTACTGTTAGTGAAGCTAGGAAAAATCTTTAGAACATCTCAGCAAACTATAACCAAACACCAAAAAATAAAGATTGAAAAAACTTCTGGACAAAGCCAAAAAAAAATTTAGATGATGCATACCTAAATGCTAAAGCCTCATACATTATGGGAAAAATCAACAATGTTGAAAAGCTTCATATTAGTAATATACATCATGAAACGTGTAATATCATCAAAGAACTTCAGGAACCAGCTCAAAACCAACCACCAGAATAAAAGGAGGCACTGCAAAAAATAGGTTAAACAGCTGGTTCAATCATTTTAACAATCTTTTAGGAAAACAAACAAAACTTTCAGATAATTTTACACTAGCAATGGTTCTAGTCTCTAAACCACTTAACATTACAACATCTAAATTTTCTTACAAGGAATTAAAAACTGCTTTAAATAGTGTTAAATTTTCTAAGGCATTTGGACCAGACAACATTCCTACCATTATTTGGAAAGACAATAGTCTCCACCAACCCCGATTAAATACTTGTAACTTCTGCTTTGAAAATAAAGTATGCCCAGATGTTTGGCGAAAGTCACAAATTATACCTGTTCCCAAGAAAGGTGATCTTTCTCTAGCTACCAACTATAGAGGTATAACTTTGCTGCCTATTGCAGCAAAGATTTTTAATAAACTACTATTAAACCGGTTTATACCACATGTTGATCCACTTCTCCGAAAGAATCAAAATGGTTCTCGTTCTGGATCGTCAACATTGTGCCAAATTTTAGTCTTGCGCCGGATCACTGAGAAGATGTCTTACTGCAATCGTGAACTAGCCCTAGTATTCATTGATTTTAGTAAGGCCTTCGAATCTGTTGATAGATCTATGATGTTTAAAATACTTCAGCTTTATGATATTCCAGATGAAATAATAGATGCCATTACGATCTTATATACAAATACTACAGCTACAGTTTTGAGTACAGATGGAGAAATACCAGCCTTTGACATTTTAGCAGGCATTCTACAGGGTGATACACTAGCACTATTTCTATTTATTGTAGTTGTTGATTACATTCTAAGAGTATCAATAGACACTATAAGTAACAAAGGCCTTGAAATCATACCCCGAAAAAGTTCTCGTAATCCAGCTGTACACGTCACTGACACAGATTTGCTGATGGCATTGATTGACATTGATGACATTGCTCTTATAAGTGGGTAATTAGCAAATGCTCAAACTCTCTTATTGGCTTTAGAGTCAGCAGCCAACAGTATTGGTCTACATCTTAATGAGTCTAAAACTGAACATATGAACATATCAGACAAATAATGAACCTATTAAAACTCTTTCTGGAACTAACTTAAAATCCAAAGATGATTACAAATACTTGGGTTATTTTATTTCTTCTTCAGAAAAAGATTTCTTGTTAGGAAAGGCATGGCATGGTCAGCGTGCAACAAACTGCATAAACTATGGACATCTGAACTTGACATTTGCATCAAAGTCAAAATATTTCGGGCGCTCATTGAACCAATTCTGCTCTATGGATCAAAGACTTAGACTCCATCTAAAAGAGCAGAAACGCATTTAGATGGGTGCAATACAAAACTACTTATGCGGGTTAAAAACCTATCTTGGAAAAAAACATCCAACCAAAAGTCAAATTTATGGCAACCTTTCACCAGTATCTAGTTTGGTCAAATCTAGAAGAGTACAATTTGCAGGCCATTGCCATAGAGCAACTTCAGAAGCGATTTCATCACTAATACTCTGGAAACCCCAATCCATCGAAAAGCGCTCTGGCAAATTGACTTTCTTAGATACCATTATAAGAGATACTGGCTTAGCAAGTCAAGACCTTAAAGCAGCTATGGAAGACCGAGACTACTGGAGGACGATTGTTCAATCCATCATCTCGACTGAGGTCGAACAATGATTATGATGATGATGAAAGACAGCAGACTCAGAAAATATGACAAAAGAAACAATCGGTATAAGCAAAATAGATAGTTTGAAACAGACGCTAACAAATTCTATAGAGAACCAAGAAAGAAGCAAATATTAGTAGATCCATCACTTTCAGAAGATGTAGAAAGATTCTGGAGAATTGTGTGGGAAGATGAGTAATACCATGAGGTAGCTGATAGGATTACATAACACGAAAACATTTTAACTGGCGTCGAAGAACAAGAATGGAAGATAAAGTAACAATGGCCCTGAAAATTTCAAACAACTGGAAATCACCAGGTATCGATGAAGTCTTAAACTCTGGATGAAAAAAATTAATTAATTAATTGATTAAAAGAAATTAGTGAAGACCAAGAAAAGTGCAATATAACGGTAACTCAATACCCGGAAATAACCCCACTTCGATTAACACAAGGGACTACATACCTTCTTCCAAAAATAAATCCAACGAAGAACTCTAAGAATTACAGACCAATAACAGGTTCACCGAAAACGTACAAGATTCTCAATACTCACTAATAGGATCTACAAGTACCATGAAGAAAATGGCCTAGTATGAGTGCAAAGATAAACTAATTATTTTATAAGATGACCTCAGTCGATAACAGAAAAAGAAATAGAAATTTGAGCACTCAATGGAGTGGCTACAAAAAGGCACATGGTAGTGTTCTTCACTCAGGGATCATAAAAGTAATGGAATACAAAATTTCTCAAACAATGATCCACTTAATAAAGAGTAACATGAATATAAGGAAAACAATGCTAAAAGTGAATAACACAAAAGACACCATCACAACGGATTCAATCAGCATCAAGAGTGGCATTTCCCAGGGCAATTCTCTGTTTCCTCTGCTGTTTCGCCTTGCTCCAGCACCTTTCGTATGATGTTGAATGACTCAAGAACGGAGTACGCCATGCAAGGACAAAAGATAAACTAACTGTTCTACATGGTTGACTTTAAGGTTTTCGCCAAACATGATAACGAACTAGAAGAGCTCCTGAATAAGGAGAACAAATTTAGTGATGATATTAGAATAAAATTTGAACTTGACAAATGTGCCAAAGCAAGTTTCAAGAAAGGAAAGTTGAACCGAACACCATCAATCAAGCTGGGCCCAGCTACAGAAAAGAGCTATAACCTGACAGCTCATACCAGAACTTAGAAGAATATGAACAAGATGAAATGCAACACTCCAAGATGAAAGAAACCACCAGAAAGGAATACCACAGCAGAGGGAAAAGAATATTAAAAAATAAAATTGAATGCCCAAAGCAGAATTCAAGCCATCAATACAATAGCTAAATCGATGGTTACATACGGCTTAAACATCATCAATTGGAATGCAGAAGAATTCAAAAAACTTGATAGAAAGACCAGAAAGTTATTAATCACCCATATTATGCACCACCCAAATGCAGATGTAGAGAGAATTTATCTCAAGAAAAATCAAGCTGGAAGAGGCCTGATACAGCTGGACGCCTCAATCAAAACTACCATAGTAGGCGTAGATCCTTATCTTTGAGAAAGAAGTGAGAGATTATTAAAAACTGTGCACAAAGGAAGAGCAGGAAACTGTATTTTATCCACAAAGAAGCTAAGAAGATAAAGTTTGAGAATGAATATGAAAGGAAAAGATGAGAAGCAAGACTATGCAAATATGCAATAGAATTTAATGAAGAGACGAAAAGCAAGAGCATGATCAAGCTGATGGAAACATGGCAAGAAAACTCACTATATGGTATGTACTCTGAAAGAAAATAACAAGCTAATGTAAACCAACAAATAACACGTGTATGGCTGAGATCTTCAGGTCTGAAAAGAGGAACAGAGGGTGTTATATGGCAGCACAAGATTTACCATTATTTTGGAATTTACCAGACAGAAAACTCCAAAATAATATTCTTAAAAGGGAACTGATCCCAAATGTAGAATATCCCACAAATACTAAAAAACAGTATATCACATAGTCTCAGCCTGTAACTTGCTGGTAACCAAGGGATATCTTAAAAGACAAAACAACGAACTTTCGTATTTTCATTAGGTATTGTGTAAAAATACAATATAGAAACAAGCAGATGGTATGACCACAAACAAAAGAAGTAGCAAAAATAGAAACAGTTAAAATCTTGTGGGATATGTCAATAGAGACAAACAGAGAAATCAGAGCAAACAGAATCTTGTACGTTTGTACCGGCATTATAGTTAAAGACAAAGAAAAAATACATGTTTATTAATAGATATGGCAGTACCATCTAAGAGAAACCTTAGACACAAAGAAAATGAGGGAAAAAAGCAAGTATAAAGACCTAGAAATAGAAATAGCAGGGATGTAGAATATCAGAACAGCCAGAGTACCAGTCAAACTTGGTTTCCTGGGAACAGTGGGAGAAGGAATGCCATACCACTTGAAGGACCTCAACCTTAAATGCCAGTCTATTGGGATACTACAAAAAATAGTACTCCCAAGGACAATGAAAATATTAAGTTTTTATCACTTTGAGAGGACCTGGTGAAGAGCCCTAGGATCGGGGACTAATACCGGCTAGTGGTATTGAATTTCAGCTAATACGTAAATATAGACGCAAAAGCAAATAGAGAAATAATAACTATCTAAACAAATAAATAATAATAATGATAATAGTAACAATAGTAATGTTTTGCTATGTATTGTCAGGCTAGGAGTGGAGAGTCATTTTGTCATGAGTTGTTTTCATACAGCAACAACCGCTTAGACAATGTGCCTTTCTTCATTTGTTGTGGGGTATGCCTTGCAAGTTTGAAGTTGCCATTTTGTTTTGCTTATCAATGTTACTTCACTCTTGAGCCTAATGATCATGTGTCCACATTCTTCTTTCTTGGTTTGTTGCTAGGCTCTTAATGCAATTTTTCTACCAACCCATCACTAGATGGTGTGTAACCACTCGATAAAAATAATAATAAACAGTAATCTTGGGAAGCTGTACTTACCCAGAACGAAAGGTGACAGAGGATTAACTAGGTTTACTACTGGTGCGGTTGGCTGGCTTTGTCAAGTGGCATAGTAATGATATACGCTTACCAAGCCTGTATAAAGCAGTAATTTGTTAACAGAACTCATAGACCCTGTGTGTTTACCACATTATTTGGCTCTTCGGCACAGCGAATATGTGATGTTTGTGTAGTTGGTTCGAAATGAATTCATCCGCCAATTACATCTCACTTAACTTCGTCTAAAGGCGATACCAGATACCCGATTTGTCGCTAGCAGTTCGACATCAACCTGACAAGAAATGAGGCTTTCCTTCGAAGGTAAACCTGGTGAAAGAGTCCAGCACGCTTGCCACTACTACATGGCTATGACGACGGTTGGATTTCTGAGGGAGAAACTCGTGACAGAGAAAACTGTTTTATTAGGCACATCAATGGTGTTACGTAAGGTGTTGCAGACCTAGAAATGTTGAAAAGCTTGCGAGACAGAGAAACTTCTATAGTGCCAGATTATCATAAGAAAACATTGTACATAAAATAAAACAACTACTACCACTGCTACTACTACTACTACTACTACTACTACTACTACTACTACTACTACTACTACTACTACTACTGCTACTACTAATACTAGTACTACTATTTGCATTACTATTACCATTACTACTAGGAACAAGGGACGCTACTACTAATATTACTCCCTCAGTGCATGCCAGATATTAGCAGGAGGGTAGTTGTCCGGCTGGATCGTTACATACACAGATATTACATACAATCAACAATTGTGGGGTGTGCCCACAGTTAAGTAATGAATGTGGCTGCACTGACTGGAAAAACTGAATTTTAAGCTAAGAATTGGTTTCGCAGTATCTGACCCACATCCTCCCACAATTCAACTACTAACCTCATCATAAATTTCAACAGCCTTCCTTTGGAATTGTGATACTACTCTTTATCACTGTGTGGTGTAATACCCCCACTTACAGTGTAGGAGGGTCAGAAACCCCAATCGTAAGTGGTGGGTTTCTGACCATCCTCCCACATTTCCACCAGTTGTTTCTTTCCAAAGTTCATACTGGAAATGTGATTCTGCCTCCATTGACTCTATTTTACATTTTGTGCTGTTGTATTCAAATTCAAAGTAAAACATGGTTTAACAGTATCTGACCCGCCTCCTCCCACANGTAATACCCCCACTTACAGTGTAGGAGGGTCAGAAACCCCAATCGTAAGTGGTGGGTTTCTGACCATCCTCCCACATTTCCACCAGTTGTTTCTTTCCAAAGTTCATACTGGAAATGTGATTCTGCCTCCATTGACTCTATTTTACATTTTGTGCTGTTGTATTCAAATTCAAAGTAAAACATGGTTTAACAGTATCTGACCCGCCTCCTCCCACAAATCCACCACTAATTTATAAAAACTTTCCTCAGCACTCTTTTGGAGTTGTGATACTGCTCTTCATCACTGTGTTGAGTAATACCCCCACTTAAAGTGGGGGTTGACCCTCCCGCATTTCCACCTCATTTCTTTCCAAAGTTCATACTGGAAATGTGATATTGCTTTCAAAGACTACTTTACATACCATGCGGTAATAACATGTAAAAAACTCATAGTAAATTTTAAGCCTTCTAGCAAAACCTTTGACTTTGATAACATATGGAAAGAGTACTTATTTGATTACTCATTAATTATGTAATAGTCAAGTTACTAATATAAACGTTGTTGTTTTTGGACATTTTACTAATATGACAGTTGCGTGTCTTGATGATATACTTCCATACCAAGTTTCGTTTTGCTGGCCTTAAAAACAAAGGCGTGCGTCGACATATTGGCCTGCTGGCAAGCGAAGGCAGCCAGCAGGACTAATTTCTATTACTATTACTATTAGTATTACTACTGCTACTTCTATTACCATTACTACATATAATAATAATAATAATAACAAAAGGTCAGGGCAATGAACCTAACAAAGGTAAGACAAACAGCTCCTTCCATCTGCTAGCCTTGGTGTTGCGTCATCGGCGAACACTTTTCATGGTTGCGGTGAAAATTTCTATACACAGATAGAAAAAACATAAAGCTTTAAACGATGATAACACTTTTTTTCAACGAAAGATTAGAGAGTATTGTCCACAGTTGTCTTTAGAAGCTCATCAAACGCCACCGATATAGAAGCTTTATCGTGTCATGAGTCGGTAAACTTTTGAGGATTTACAGTTTCGAGTGATACTTGCTGCATCGTTAGGCTATCATAAGCACTTTGGTATATCTGTTTTATATCGCACAAGGGTCGTCTAAGGTGACAGGAGTTGAGAGGTGGCGCCATACATATCTTGTGTTTGTTCTGTTTATTTCTTCCTCGACTGCCTGATGCCATACCTGTGAAAGTGTAAGATATTTTGGCGATAAAACTGCTGCGCAATACGGAATCCTTGTGAAGGTGCTTTTCATCCTTTTAAAAGTCATCTGGGTTTGCGATGAAGCTCCTTGCTCTTTCATAAAGAGTGGCGATGACACTATTACAAGCTCTGATATAATGACATAATCGTGCAAAATTATGCTAACCATAAGAACAAAATCTGTAAGTAACATAAGAAATAAAAATAGTACAACGCAGAAATAAAATGAAAGTTGTCTGTTCAATAAACTTTTTCTCTATAAAAACATACAATGACTTGACATTTGTTTGACAAGGTAAACAAATAACAATAAGGATGCATGAAAAATGACTAAAATTAATGCTACGTTAAATGCCTTTCCTCTGCAAGGTCATCGTCGTCATCATCATCACCAATATCTTCATCGAATTCTTGGTTTGCATCGTTGTCACTTGCCAAGAAAGTAATGTCATACAGAGTGTCCCTTACTTGACTAAGTCCAATACCAAACTTCGTTGACGTCCTAATTATACTTTTTTCATCATTCTCGCAAATTTCGCAAAGCTTTCTATGAACTGCTAAGGAAACTTGTGGGTCTGTCACGATTTCCGCCACTGAATCTGTAAAATAATTCAATTGTGAATACTTTTATATGAATAATTTAGCTATTCTGCTTGAGCGAAAACAAATCATATTTCTACTGACATTACAATATAACCCCCCCCCCCCCGGATAAAAATCATTTGTTTTACGTTTCATTACCTAAATAGTCACTTTAAAATATTATATTAATATAATATTATATTAAATTTACTTTAAATGCAACATTCTACTACCCCATCCATCCTTCCACCCCCAAAAAGAATGTTGGTTGTGACGGTTGGGGGCTTCAAATAAATAACATCGAAAATTTTAATTGGTTTTTCAAGAAGGATCTGCGACCACAGCGTTTGAAATAGCTGCCAATGAAAAAGAACAATTAAAAGAGAATTCCCAAGCTCTGCAATTTTTACATTTGTGAATGATACTGACATGATATCTAAACAATTTTAATAGCGGCTGCAGTGAGAAATTTTGCAAATTTGATGTGCCGGAGTCAAAGTAAATAAAAAACTCTTTTCTTTGTAAGCATTAAAAGATTGATAATCTACATGATAGCTAATAACTATGATTTAGGACCACTACATCATGCGAGGATAAACCAATGTTTACCAAAAACGTAGCCTGTGGTGATGTCGGCGAAATTATCTGATAACACAAATCGCGTTAAGAAATTTAACATTACAACTGATGATAAACTTGCATTCGATCAAAATTTTAAAATGAAATACTACCTGCAACAAATTTCAATTACAAAGAGGAAGTAAAGGGGAGGGGTACTAGAAAGACATTAGTTTGTCAATAATTATGAACAGAAATCCCGCTTTATCTTCATGTCGTGTTGTTCAAAAATTGGCTAATGAAATGGTGGAATCAGTCGACACATTAACAACCAGAAAAGCACTCAAAGAGTGTTAACCTCCACCAGGCAGCTACAGAATTTATTAAATATTATACTCTTGCATTTATTTGTAAAAAATATTCAACTTTATTGAAATCTAGTGCTTCTTCTGAGAGTATTTTTGAAAACACAGAAATATTTTATGAAAAAGAAAACCAAGGCACTTCCTGGATTCGAACCGTGGACCTCCTCTTTCTGGACAGGGGTTTGAACCAAATAAGCTACAGCAACCTTGATTAAAGAGAAACAAAACATTGTGTTTTCCCATTTCAAAATATTAGAAATTCATCTTACCTTTAGTTGCATTCATTATACTATCCTTTGCTAATTGATAACGTTGTTTGCAGCTGTCCTTATCCACTTTGTTTATAGCAACAACCGTTGGTAATTCTAAAAGTGAGTTTTCGTACAGATATAGTTCCTAGAAGTACAAATGATAATAATATTTCCTAGTTAATATTAAAATATGTAAATGCATATAAATATAAATATATACAAAAATAAATACAAATATACGTCGATATAATATATTATATATAATATATATGTATATAACAAATGAATATAAATATATTCATATCTATATTCACACTCTGGATGTGGAAAATTAAAAGTTGTTTTTCTGATTTACTATTCTAATAAAATTAATTTACTTTATTTACTTTATTGAAATTCTGGCGTTTTAACAGAACAAAAGAAGTAGGAGTAGAAAAAAACTTCAACCTCTTAAAACCCGTGTGTTTCGAAAACCGACCTTCACTGGGTAATACGTAAGGAGGAACTCTTTCAGTTCCAGCCAGTTTCAAAATGGTCTAATGAAAACTCTAGTCCATCGTGTTGTCGTTATTTGCTCTCCTGAGAAATTGTCTGCCGAAATAGGTAAAATTAAGCAAATTTTGTTCAGTAATGGTTTTCCTAACTTTGTTTTAAAGAAAGTAATTCGCTACAAATTATCAAATTTTGAAAACCCTATAAATAGGGTCTCCCAAAGTGCTCTGTTTACCTCATACTACCCTGAGTAGAGCTGGTTTCCACTAAATTTGAAAATTAAATTATCAGGGCAGTTTCTGATTGTTATCGATTTACTAGATCTAAAGTTACTTTTACCTCAAGAAAAATCTCCCTTCGTTTACAAAGGATACCCTGTCTGCTAAAAATTTAAGAATGGATGTGTATGAGTATAAGTGCAGGGTCCGTCCTTAGAAATGATAGGTTGAATAAAACAGCACACACTCAGTGTTTGTAGAGAAAAATTCCGTGTTTGTCGTGTTCAACCAAAAACATAGTGCATAGGTACAAGCAATATTCTGAATTCTAATTCTGCGACACAACAGCGATTGTTGCAAAACCGCAAATGCAGTGAAAATTTCGAGATAAATCAGTTCAAAACAAGTGGCCGAGCTAGCTCTACCTTTCATTTAGGGGAGTTGGAGGCAATTCATATTTAATGTCATTATCTCCTCTGTGCAAACAAAAAGAATGTTTACAATTTTTTTAGGCAGCCACTCACTAAAAGTGACGGTCTTTCCTCAGCCTATTACAAAAAAATGGTAGGCCTTATCGATTGTCTCTTTGTTTTCAGTATTGAAAAAAACACATTTGCTTCAGCTTTCCTATCCTGGCATCTTTGGTCCAGTCGAGTGCCAGTGTAATAGCTATCGACCAAAATGAACCAATAACTTTCAAATAAATAAATAAATAAATACTTAAATAAATAAACAAAAAATACATACACAATTAATAATGAAGTAACTTAAAACTAAATAAAAAACACAAAGTTGTGGTGAATACTGTGAATGTCATGGGTACACAAGATACAAAATAATATCTAATACAAACAATGAGAGAACGACCAACTAGAAATCAAGAGAAAAATAATCTCTGCCCCATGCAATAAAACAGGAGTTTTGGATAGAATGGGGTATTAATCAATAAAATTTTTGAGAACTAAACAATCATCCTCAAAAGTACCCAAAAAAAGATCAATGAAGGTCATTACAATACGTTTGTAAATCTGATCCCGGATAAGACGAAGTACAACGGTGAAGATGACCTGTACATGATAAATAAATGTCACTGCGACACACGGCGTAATATTTATTTAAAGCAACAAAGAAGGAATAAGAATAGCTATAGCTCATCAGAGATTATCCCCAATATAAATGTATATGTTTTGAAATATTTGGTTCTTCCAAGCTGCACAAATGAGTCGCTGAACTCCAAAACGTGTCCGCAAAATAAAAAATAAATAAGTATATATGTATATATATGTATATATGTATATATGTATATATATGTATATATGTATATATGTACATTTGTATATATGTATATATGTATGCAATGCTCACTGCGCATGCGTAGCTTGAGCACTCTGACAGGATCCCACAATAACTCTTTAAGCTGTGTTTTCTCCGGCAACATGGCCAGAGAGTTATGTCTCAGGAGCTGTGTGCTGCACTGATGAGCCCACAAAGGGCGAAACAGTACTGTCTGCAGATTGAGTATATATGTATATATGTATATTTGTATATATGTAAATATATATATATATATGTATATATGTATATTTGTATATATGTAAACATATATATATATATATACATAGTATTTGTTTCAATTATCTTTAGTGAATTACAAAATCCTGGTACCGGTAAAAACTTGGTGTCTCATTCAATTAACATGACCAAAATCAAGAAAAAAGTTGAGGGTATCATAAAAGCTTTCGATGAAAAAACTCAGAAGAGTGTAACTTCTATGACAAAAATTTCAATGTCGTTACTAATAATTACTAAATAGTACTTTGCGGGCACTGGAACATCAATTGCTATTTGCCCAGAAATTAATCAAGCACAGAAAAAAGATAAATAAAGTTGCAATATATATAAGGCATTCTAAATGTTGCAATATATATAAGGCATTCTAAAGGTCACTACCATTGTTTCTTCTACTGACATATTAACAAGCTAATGCCAAGCAATGGTAATTGACATTTAAAGTACAGTGTCAATTAGGTAATATTAGAACAAGGTATACAACAAAACATAACACTATTGCAGACTGCAATAAACTTCTCAAAAGAACTGTACTTTGAATAAAAGGCACAGTGTCTCTAAAGGTGATCGGACTGGCAAATCCTGTTTCAGTTGGAATCCGTTTACATCGATCTACAAAAATAACAAAACATGAATGCAAATGGCAAAGAAAAACAAAAGAAAAGGTAGAAGATAACAAACACAGTATAGCTTGAGAAATAACCCCATGTGGAAATGAAATGCAGATTTCAGACAAGGTAAATTTCTATCAATAAATAATGTTACCGTAAGGCCAATAAAAGACATCGTGAATTGATTGGGTTGAGCAAAACTGAATGAAAAGGAAATCGCATGGTGTTAAAAATTGAGCAGACGAATTTTATTGATAAATTATTTGACAGTAAAGCAGTAAGGAGTGCGTCACAGCCAAATTAAAGATTTTGCTGACGTAAACAAATACATTCATAAGTACAACGTTATTAATAATTTACTAACAGTAGTGCTGATATTTTGAAGGCCGACTTTGTTTAAAAGAAGAAACTTTTTCCTGGGGAAGTTAAGCAATAATTGTTCCTTTCGTATGTATTTCATTTATTAATACTGCCACAGCTGCTCGATGTGAAGTTTTACCTGCTACATATACAGTTGCGTGCTGCAAAACCAATGAAGTGATACACGAGTTTTATTTCCATTGAAAGAGAAAAGAACACAATTTGTTTTACTTTGCTTTCCATCCTGTGTGTCACTTTTACTTCTAATAATTAATTATTGAAAATGAGGGCCTTATTTACTGTGTTACCCATTTAGGCAAGAAACAAGTCAAACTCAAAAACGTTACCGAATTTGATCCACATTTACACACCCAGCAGACAATTTTTTATTTGCTGTCAAATAGAATAGATAGCAAAACAATATACCAGAACAAATGTGACATAGCCAAATCTAACAAATGGAAACAATATCTTTCTGACGCCAGTCTTCAATCTGCTTGACACATATTTATACCTGTACAAGCAGACATTTCCCTTTGTTTATTTTCAACCAGATGGCTGATTCCTAAGGGCTTGTTTCCATAGAGCTGCAATTTCCGCTGTAGCGGAAAATGCGCGTGAGCTTTTTCCGCCTGAGCCTCAAGCCATTTCCACACAGCGTATTTTTTTCTTGGCGCGTTTTCATGTGAACAAACATGACAGCAAAAACAAGAGGTTTCTCTTGCTTCAAAAGCAAAAATTGATTTTAATATTGCTTGTATTATTGTGTCGTAAACAAAGACGCCCTCAGAATGGAATTCAAAGACAAAGGAAATTCTGTGTGAGAAAGCTATTTCAGGAGAGAAGAAATAAAGGCTTATATAAGGTTTTAGTACAGGATTTTTTTATTTTTTTTAGTTTTAACGTCATTTTTCCCCAGCAATTGGGGCACAGACGGTGCCCTTCAGAGGGACTTTGATTTGGCAGTGAGGAATTTCTTGGCCGGATGTCCTTCCTGACGCCAACCAATGGCTTTTTTTTTCTTTGCAAAGTTCCAAATTCTCCTCGATAGCTCGGGGAATCGAACCCGGAACTCTTGGTTACTGTGCAGTTGCACTAACCATTAAGCCACGGCTGTTTGACAATGAATATTTCTTCAAAGCCATCAAAATGCTACCTAGGCGATTCGAAGTACTTCTTTCGTGGGTTGCTCCTTTTATTTCGAAATCATCTAGAATTCGCGGTTACAGGACCAAGTGAAAGGCTTTGTATAACATTATGGTACCTGTCAAGTGGCGATGCACAAGTTTTGTTTTTGTTGATAATGTACGATACCAGAACTGGCAGATGAAATGGCCGAGGTATCTATCGTTATTATTTTCTTCTGTTGATGTTTCTATTCTGCTTCCTTTTGTTCCTTTAAGAATCTTTGATAAATTTCCTCATAATTGATATCCTCGTTTTCTTCATCCTCGTCAAAACTTGTCGCGACATACCTATTCGCCGCCATTTTGTTATCTGGAAATATTATGTTTTTAGATGACCGTGCAAAAATGTTAATACAATACAAGATTACGTAATGTCTCAAATACTGAACTATCATTGGTTTTTTGAACTCAGGCGGAAAAAATATACGTTCAAAAAGTAGAACTAGTTCTACTTTTTTTAAATGCTCACGAGCAGCTCGTGAGCATAAAAAATCGTCTGTCCAGCGGTATTTTTAAAGCAATGCACATGCGCAATAAAAAAGCTCGTGAGCATTTTCCCCCACAGCGGAAAATGCAGCTCTGTGGAAACAAGCCTTAACAATTACATAACAGCTCAGTATCCCCATCTAATCCATTGGAGCTGAACTTGATTATTTTTAAGTCAGACTTAAATAGGTCGAAGTACAGTGTAAATACAAAGAACTACTGATTTGAAACACAATCCTCTGCTGATATCCTTCAAAAAAAATATAGGAGCTGAGAAAATGCAATGGGCATCAGAAATAAACTTTAATGAACTCCTTCAATGAACATCAGTCAAAGAAGATATTCAAATTAACCTTCCAAAAAGCAGCAAGGCATCTCTCAGTCTGCCACTACCACTAAAAACCGTAATTATTGCAAGCTTGTCAGTCCGTCAAAAAGATAAGCTAAAAGAGCAGCAAAAGAGTTATTATCGGCACGAAACTTGACACAACAACTGCATTGAATAACTAATGAAATTCGTACAACGACGGATGAATGATGACGACTGAAAAGAGATACGTTCAAGAATACAAAGCAATCGATATCGGAATCCTGGGTTTGTGTACACCCAAAAAAGAAATCAGATGTAACCCCCCCCCCCCCATAACGAAATTAAAGATCTGGACCAAGTTAACTTCATCGTGAATTAACTGTTTACACCACCGTTTTTCAAATTTGGCTTCGAATAAAAATATGAAACCGGAAAAAGTATGTGGTCGGCACAACCTATTAATAGGCGTGGCCAATGGATTCAATGGACAGTGCACTGAAGACCACTCTGTGCCAAATTTATCAAAGTGGTTATTTTTTTAACGATCTGATGCATTCTCTCTTTGGTAGCCTAATTTAAGTAATGGGAGTTAATAACTAATTAAATTATTAATTTTGCAGTAGTCAAGAATTGTCTTGCCTTTCTTGTTGAGGTGACTATATCCATATGGACCCATCATCTCCGCAAACCCATCCTTACTCGTTCCAATGTAGCCAATCATGTTGTGCTACTATTAAACCAGAGTAATGACTTTCTTTGACTTTGGTAAACTGCTTCGGCAGAAAAGTGTTTAAATCACTCGAGGTGGTCATTATTGGTAGGTTTTTGTAGTGTGATTTTGACAAAGCTAGTTTGTTTCGTTTTCTGTACAATAATATTCAGTGGATGGTGCTTTCTTTCGCCAGTATCCATCCATTCGCCTTGGTAACCCATCCAATAAATATTCAAGCTTTTCAATTTTATTGCTACTCATTGGCCACACAGTAGGATAAAGCATGTCTCTCTTTAAACATGTTCTGATAAATTATACTTATTCTGAGGTGTGTTCTTTTATCGGACAGTACAGACCAGTTTATTTTTTTATACCTAATTTTACATTGTTAATCTAATTATTATAAATTTTAATGTATTAGCTGTCAAATTTAACAATACATACATAAGGTTCGAACATTTTCTGACATTTTCATTTGCTTTGTCACTCATCATTAAATCTTGTCACATAACTATCCTAAGCATTTCAAAACCATTGCTTTGGATTATCAAAATTATATGACCAAACCCTATAAGACCTATTATGGCCAAATCCTTTGAAAATACTGCTATAAAATCTCAATAGTAGGTTGAACCTCACTGAGATTTTCACTAAAAATGACTTTTGATCTATAATGACTTCCTGCTCTCTTTTACAAATATCAAAATTATAATGGCTTGTAGCTTAAATTCTCATGATAAAAGATAAAGTTACTAAAATGTCTTCTTTACACGAAAATATTACAATACTATTAAAATGGCAACATTTCTTCAGGCAACAAAATATTTATTTTACTTGTGTAATGGAAAAGACAAGAGGTACTTTAGTCAGTTACCTTAATGTAGCTTACATTTTTACTTACAAGCATAAGAAGACCTTTCGTCCTCTCTACATGACGAAGAAATCGGTGACCCATCCCTTTGTTTTTATGTGCATCTTCAATCAGTCCTGGTAAATCTGCTATAGTTAACTGCGGAGGGAAAAAGATCAACTCTGGAAAATACAATTCAATACGAGTAAAAAGAAAACGAACAAAAATATTTGCTTTAAAGTTTAACCAAAAAGAGCCAACAATTTAACAGTGAAATTTTCTTAACACATGATCAGTTTTTAGTATATTTCAAAACCCTCTTATTCGAACAATGAAAATTGGGCTTTTTCAAAAACATTTTTAAAAGATTGGGTGGAAATTAAGAAAACCTTACTCACAATAAAAACTAAACAACAGTAGGTTCAATCCATGTTATTGTCATATACAGTCTTTCTTATTTTAGGGGTTCTAGGGGGGGACAGGGCTAATTAATAAAACCTTTAAGGCAATAAAGAATCTTTTTATTAATACAGGGCTGCTTAGCAGTACTGCTTTTCACCACAATTTAGGCAGCAACTCTTTAATGCCTCTTAGGCTCCTCTTCCCCATTACCTCCATTTGTAGAAATACACACACACACACACACACACACACAACACTCTGTCTGTCTCTCTCTCTGTGTGCGTCTCTGTGTGTGTGTATGTGTATGTCTGTCTGTCTGTTTGTCTTTCTCTGCTCTTTCTGTCTCTGTCTTTGTCTTTGTCTCTCTGTGTCTGTCTGTCTGTCTGTCTGTCTCAATCTGTCTGTCTGCCTGTCTGCCTGTCTCTGCCTGTCTCTGTCTCTCTCTGTCTCTCTCTCGGTGTGCCTCTCTCTCTCTCTCTCTCTCTCTCTCTCTCTCTCTCTCTCTCTCTTTCTCTCTCTCTCTCAGTTTCAAGACGTTCGCTGGTCCACTAGACAGAATATTTGTGCAGGAGACGTATCGGTGCTTATTTTCAAAACAGTACCCATCCAAGGTGCGCTGGATTACTTCTTCATTGTTCAGGAGTCTCATTCTCTTGCAAGCATCTTGGTGTGGGAAACCTCTTCCTTCGCAGCTTGCAACTCTACGAAGTTCATGGATCCCGCACATTGTTGACAAAGATGCGTATGAAATAGAGGTACTTTTGGTTTGTGATGGAGGCAGTGTCACAGCATTCTAGAGGTATGCTCTGGAGTTGATACATTTCTTCTAAAAAAGCTGTCAGAATAATGTTTACGAACTGATGGCCTTCACTGATTCAAAATTGCCAATGGTGTCAACTTTACCTTATCATGTGTGCAAGGGCCCCATAAACTGACCTTCTTTCTTTGCTTTACCGGTTTTTTAACTACAGGCCTGATCTACTGGGAAATTTACAAAAGTAACTTGGTTTTAATTCATGGGCGAATGCAACATAAAATTCAAACTCGCAGTGTGAGGTTACTGGTACCATTTGGTGTTATGTGAATGGCTTAAATCCAAGAGTGTTTGTATTGGAGAAAGTGGCCTTAAACGTTATAATCGGGGTTATGCAGTACCAATTTCAAAAAGCGTAAACATAGGAACAAGTGCAGTAAAGTTCTTCACTTACAAAAGAAAATGCCGGAAATACAGCTAAAATAAGTAATGGGCGGCAATAAAATGTTTAAACACTACATACCTGCTTTTTGTTATCGTAGAAGACTGAACCAATAGTTGGTCGAGTTGTCGTGACTGTAGGAATCAAAACAACAAAATGATACTCATAAAGCCACTCGTACTGACAGAAAATTGTTACTGACATCAAATTTTTAACGGCACCAAATTGAAAAGGTAAATATAGCTAAATCATTTGTTCATAAGCATGGAATAATAACATGAAAATAAGAAAAATTCCCTGAATAAATAACTCCTTATTTACTTTTCTTTCTATTTGCACTCTCAAGGAACTGACTCGCCATGTAACAAGGAAAATATTAAAGATGCCTCAGTATATTACGAGTATTTCAGTACATTAGGTATGCATGCTGATAGAAGTCCTCAACTACAAACTTGGTTTATTACTACAAATTATTTCTATTCCAAATTTGTCCTGGTGGTTATTAGAGCTGCTGCCTTTACCAAGGTGGAGTTCAATTCACAATGAGGTTCACTCGTGTTGCTGGGACTTGCGTGGTACTTAAATCCTCTGCTTCTTCAATTTTCTTTTAATCCATGAAGGCATTCATTGGCAATGGATGTTGATTGCATTCACTTTAAGTTCAAGATTCTGATTTTTGTCTGCCAAGTCTCCAAAGTCATCTCTTCAGCCAATCGGATTTTTTCCACCTTCATTGTGTTTTTTAGCAACCAGTTAACGGAAGAAACGTAAGGAAAGGCCGGGAAGATACATGATTGTCTGATACTTGTAAGAAACATAGTGTAACTTTCAACTTGCTCCCGTTGCTATATTTCGTCCAGTGACTTCTGTCTAGTGATTCTGTCTAGTGACTTCTGTCTAGTGACTTCTGTCTGGTAACTTCTGTCTAGTGAGTTCGAATTAATTTAGATCAGCTTAATCGCTGGTAAAAATTTCTTTGAATGCTTTCAGGATATCTTACGTCACTGTCGAAGGCTTTGTTAAAGACTTTGAAGCTAACAGTTAAGGGTACCTTGTATTCTCCACACTTTATTAATGGTTCATTTCAATGTGAAGATCGCGTATGCGGCTTATCGTTTGGGGTGGCAGCCTACTTAGTCTTCCTGAAACTTACTGCCCACGTTGTCACAAAGCTGGCTGTAAACGACCTGATAATTGACTTTTCCTGGGATCTATATCATTCTAAGTCGTCGCTATGCATACAGCAAATAATAACTTCTTCACATTCCTACAAAAAAACACCTTCTTTTGAGTTATTTTAGGCCAAAAGGCTCAAATAGCTATACGAACATTTATTTACTCGAAACATTAAACCGAGAGAGTAAAATTTACAATAATAAGGCAATAGCCATTTTATTAGACACAATGAAGACATACTTGTATCAAGTAGGTCAGCTTAACAAGCATTATACTTTGTCTACACCACAAATTTGATGACAACTTGCCTTTATAAAAGTAAAAATCTAAAACGTGCATTAGAGATAAGATGGGCAGAAATATTATTTTTATTTCAATTCTTTAAAAAAATATTGGAAATTTAACTTTTCATCATCGCAATTGTCCGTGTTGTCAATTTGACTTATGCTAGTTCATACTCCTCACATAATAGGCCAAAAGGGCCAAATGAAAATTCGTGTATTAACATTGAATGTTGTATATACCTAATGAGTATAGAAAAATGTAGCTGCTGGAAATTTCAAAATTTGACTTAAAATCAATTGAATATCTCACTTACATGGATAATGTCCGATTCTTGGCTTTGCTTTGGAAATGTTACTCAACAATGTTGACTTCCCTGCGTTTGGATACCTGCATATAAAAGAATATGGCATATACCTAGAAATGATATTTGGTTTGTTTCTTTTTAGTTTGAGACCGAAACAAAAGGCATTCAATGTGAGATGCTATGAATAAGAAAGAAAGGGAATCATAGAGAATGAACGTACTGTTGACTTTACAGTGGTTAGCGCCATGAGACGGAGAAAAACAATTGCGGCGGATGAAGAGAGTTGTCAAAGTCGGGCAGTTACAGGAATGAAGCTACGATCATACAATCTTGTCGTTCTTGACATGAATCGCCAGCAGCGTTGTGATAAACACATTATGAATAATGGTAAAGGCGAAATGGCAAAATTTAATAAGAGGGCAAAGAAGTAAGGTTATCAGATCGTTTTCCGTGGAAAATAACGAAAGAAAAGATAAGGACTGGCAAAATTACGTCGATATAAAATGGCTGCGAGTTTGAAGCGAGTGAAGGGCTAATCAAACTCCAGCTTTACCTTTAAAACCGGTTGAAAATGTCGAGGTTAAAAAAACAACAGCACAGCATTATGACCATCATGACTTTTCTGTGTATACATAGGAATACCAGTAAAAAGTATGGCTGTCTTCACTGACATGCCATGCATTATAAGTGTAAACAAAGAAAAAAACTTTATGCTAAAATTATAGTAATCAAAATGCCCAGCAAAAAGCAAGTGTAAGTGGCGTAAAGAGTGACCTATATTGGCTCTTGAGTAACTGGAAGCCCCAGTGTGGTACCGAAACAAGCACAGTCGTAGTAAAAGGGAGTGATAGTTACCATGCACAGTCGTGGTAAATGGGAGTGATAATTACCATGCACAGGATTGATTACCATTAACCAAATACGCATCCGGACCTTGCCATGACCACAACAGCTGCTAAATGGAAAATCTGTTGCAACCACGAGATCATTTATGCATTATAGCTCTATAATATCGCGTTAGCAACATAGTATGCTCCGTGGCTCTAGCATTTTATCAGTAATCAATCTATAGGTCAGTAAAAAGCATCGGCAGTCAAATCCAAGCTCTTTCCTGCAAAAAGCATTTACCCACGGCTACCAATATAATACCCGTTATTTGCCATTTTCTAACATGTAGCATATGTGACTTTTTATGTATGCACTACTAAAGCTGCAAGAAAAAAGATCAAGAAAAGTTGTCACTGCTTATTGCTTATGGAAGGAAAAAACAGAACTACATTAGAGTGAAATTTGCTGCGCTACAATTCTTATCCCTTCAAACATCAATGAAAAGATAAGGTTTGGAAGGAATTGCATATCATCGACTTACAATCAGATACAATTAGAACTATTAACTGTATAACATCACTCACTCCTACTTGAAAATGACCCCATATGTTCCGCATCCACCATTCCTATTTGCGGTTTTAGACTACCATCGTTTTTATCTCTTCAGAAATTGTGGACGCTTTTATACATTCTTGACTTGACTTAGTTGCATAACCCTAGTTATCGGGTCCTCGCACATTCCCTTGATACAACTTCATTCCATTTTGCTCGGTCTTTGGCTTTACGTTCAATTGTCGGTAGAGGGATGCCAAGATCACATCGAATTTGGTCTGACCATTTCTTGTGTGGTCTTCCCCGTTTTCTTTTGCCTGGGAATTCTTCTTTATATGATTTTCTCACATGGCTGAAATCATCACGTCTATTTTATTCTATTCTATTTTTTTTATACATTCAAGGCGCTACATATCTTGTTAATTGGAAACCAATTAACGTATGAATATCAAGTTTACCACCAAACGTGACTTTTTTGCACTCGCATTTTGAGCAGTTATTCTGCCTTTTACATCTGAGACAATACATTTTTTAAATATGTAATAAAAATGATAAACTCGTGTTATACGTGGACTTCAAATTCAGGCAAAAGAAATAATGATCCTCTTTTTCCAAGGATTATTCGAGGTTTGATTATTGGTAAATCAGGATCAGGAAAAACGACACTACTGCTCAATCTGCTTCTTCAACCTAAATGGTTAGATTACCACTGGTTGTTTGTTTTTGGACGAAGCTTGTTTCAGCCAGAATACCAGATACTTTGAGCTGGATTACAAAATGGCTTGT
>RDPX01000023.1:91554-106977 GCA_003991215.1 Morbakka virulenta
CTACTACTCCTACTGCTGCTGCTACTACTACTACTACTACTACTACTACTACTACTACTACTACTACTACTACTACTACTATTGTTATTCTTACTACTACTACTACTACTACTACTACTACTACTACTACTACTACTATTGTTATTCTTACTCTTACTACTAATACTACTACTACTGCTGCTGCTACTAATACTACTACCACTACCACTACTACTACTACCAGTACTACTACTACCAGTACTACTACTACCAGTACTACTACCACTACTACCTCTATTCTTACTACTGTTACAACTGCTAATTTGAAAACTGTTAAAATTAGGAAAGTTAAGGTAATGGTGTCTTTTTTGAACACAATAGGCAATGTTAATTTTAACAGGAAAAATAGAAATCAAGAAAGTTCGCAGAAGACAGAGAACAAAACACATCAGAAATTTAAGAGATTTTGTCTGAAATAACATCTGCAACATAGGACTTCTTTACAGAGCAGATGACCAAAAGGACTGGAGAACCCTGATCACCAGTGTCAGCAAACAGATCAACAATTCATTTGTGAGAATCTATAAATGTTTATCTGATATGTTTTTGGTTGTGTTATGGTGCAGATAACATTTTACTAAAATGGTATCAATATGTTACCTTGACATCTATAATAAATATATTTCTTGAAAAACTATAGAACTATCAATCAAACACGATATTGCACTTCTTTAACAAACCAAGTGTGGTGCTTATTAAGCAATTATCAGGCTAAAATATTGTAAACTGATGAACTGTTTAATAAACATGAAATGTGGGCTTGCTAAAGAAGTGTAATATAGTGTTTGATTGATACTAATAAATAATCAATGATTGTACTGAGCACTCTTATTATCAACTGGGTGGACAAACACAAAGATATATACATGTATGTGTATACAATTCTAATGTGTATATAGAGTGCCCTATGTACTTGATGATAATATACATCTTGATAAAAAGTACACAAGCTTGAGGAAAATAACTACAGTTGAGTTGGGACTTTCTTGAATTGCATTCATTAGAGAACTGATAACATTGTTTTTTCTTTACACAGACTTTTTGGTGTTTTTGTCATTACCACAGATGTGATGAAAGATGTGGGTGAAAGATAACAAAAGAAACAAAAAAATATGGTAAGTCTGTTATACATAAAACATATTCTCCATATAGAAAGCATATAGGAGGCTGCCTGTAGTAACAATCTAGGATTTATAACCAGTTATACAATTGTAAAATATCTAAATCTTTCTTAGTTTTTGTTAATTTATACAAATGAACATACAATTATTGATTCCTCTGTCTTCTCTAATGACATACTTATTTGGAGAAATGTTACAGCAAATGCTCCAAGAAGTAGGAACTGTGATTAAACATTCCCCCATAAGAACATGCTAAACATATACATTGTATATATGGAAACATTAAATGAAGTATAATAATAGTAAGAATAACACAAATTATTATAATTGTAATACATAAAGGTCTTAATAGAAGGTGTGTATATAAGGTTTAGACAGTGGATATGCTCTCTCCCAACTCATAATTAGTAATGTCATTTAAGTGAAGGGTGACCATAAGTTGACAACAACAGGCCACTCTCTGCAATCAACATTCTATTGAAAGTCTGAAAAAATTGTAAATAAGCAGCTTTCTGAATACAAAAAAGAAAAACAATGGTGATGTATTTCAATGCAATAGTTGGCACCATAGAAGAAGACTGTTAATAAATTGTAAACTACATAAAGTGCACTTTCTTTGTTAGTCATAGTTATTTAGTTTTTTGTAAATGGCAACATTTACACTCTACTATACATTTCAGTAAAAAATGTTTCAAAATAGCAGTCTAAGATAAAACCCCTAATTCAAAAACAGCTTTACCTGCAGTTCTGCCCATGGGCACCAGTTATTCTTTTGGAATGCTGAACACCAAACTGAGATAAAGATGCACCTTTTTTGCTCTCAAAAACCACCTGCCCTCCATTTCCACCAATTCCACCTGTGGTATAGTAACCCATGCCTCCACTTCCACCTCTGACCAAAATTCTTACCTTGTCAATAAAATCTCTCTTTGCCTAAGGAATAAGAAATTTTGAGGGCAAAATAAATTTCCTTTTTTAATTAAAAAAATATCAATTAACACAAAGAATTTAGGCTCAGTAACTTTTAAACTACACTTCTCTTATAAGTAAAGATTTATTATTTAAGGTAAAGAGAAAGGGAGGTAGTAAACATATAACCAGGCATCTTTAGACTCTTGTCTTAATATGTAAATATACCTTTCTACCACTATGGCCTTTGTTACATGCAGACAAAAAGATTGTATTACCAACACCATCTACAAAGCAAAGATGGATGCTGAGAAAAGAAGGTTTCCAGACATAATGCATGGAGATGACTAGAAGAATGAAGTATTCAAGATAGCTAAGCAGATGATCAAGACTAATCAGGATATCATCGGAGAAAAGTGTATCAGGAATGATGATGGAGAACTTGCACCAAGTGAACTTGAANGACCAGCCCTACCCATACCGGGTTCATCATACCACAAGACCGCAGAAAAATGTACTGAGTTGATCTCGGTCGTAGTGGAATGCAAGTTTCAATCAAACACAAAGATGATTTGTGGTTCTTTACATTTATATTCGGAAGAACTGCCCAGAAAGGGATGAGGTCCTGAGGTTTGACGTTACTTCATTATATACTAAGTATTCAAGATAGCTAAGCAGATGATCAAGACTAATCAGGGTATCATTGGAGAAAAGTGTATCAGGAATGATGATGGAGAACTTGCAACAAGTGAACTTGAAAAAGAAGAATGCCTGTAAGTGCTATTATGAGAGATTGTTGAACACAGAGTTTTCTTGGGACAGAGAAAATCTTGGATAGGTAGAAACAGTATCTGGACCAGCCATTTTCATTGAGAAACAAATGGTGAGGCAAGCTGTAAAGAAAATGAAGAAAGGCAAAGCAGCCAGTCCTTCAGGAATGGACTGACTGTAGAATAACTTTTATACTAATTTTCTATTTAAATCATGATGATACATGGAAGGAAACAATCTTGAACAAGTATCTGATAGGCAGCATCTTGAGCAACAATTGGCAAGTTAAGGAAAAAAATTGGATGAAAAATTGTCAAGAAAAAGGCCAGGTACTGGGATAATAATGTAATTTAACAATAAGTCATTAACATCAAATAAAAATTAAAATTAATATAATACAATGTCTTTTAAACACTGATATATGGCAGTTAAACTGCTCACAAAGAAGATCATGAATAGAATAAATGCATTTGATAAGTAGTGCATCAAAGAATGCTACAAATAAGCTGGAGATAGAATAAAAACCAAAGTAGTAATATAATGCACTGATTGTCAACAAACACCCTGATCCCTGAATTGGAATGAAATAAAGCTTAAATATCCTGGTCATACAATAAGAAAAAGTGGCGAGGATTTGTTGAACAGTTTCTGAGAGAACTACAGAGACAAGAAGGTGCAATGCAAAATTAAGGTAGGGAAAGATGGATTGGATCTACCAATTAAGTGGCATCAGGGGCCACAAAGAAACAAAGAGAATGGCAGAGGGCAGAAGAAGATGGCAGGCAATAGTGGCCACTTTGTTGGTATTAACCCTTGCATTCCTAGCAAGTTCTCCCTTTGATAATACACATAAAATCTTAAAACAGAGGTTTTACTGGATCAAAATGTCATTAAAATTTTCATCAATTATTCAAAGTATAAACTAAAATTAATAGAAGTATAAAAAAGTATTAAGGAAGCAGTGGCAGCTGGTACCCTCAAAAAATTGCTGTTAATGAATGGAGTGGAAGAACAAGGAGATCGAGGACCATTTGCTGTCAAAAATTTTGGGGGCATGCCCTTAAGATTCCCTCAGAACACTTCAAAATATGAAATTTTGAATGTAGCACAGCTAGGGAAGCCTTCCCACTGGGAGCGGAAAAAATCAATTTACATGGGTTAACATCATGAGTTAACATCATTCATTTCTTAAGAGGACTCAGTGGCATTGCTGAGTCAATCAATGGGCATGGGCAATATAAAACCCAGACTTGAAGAATGCAAAGGGCATCAAAAATGCAATGCAATATTGGCTTTTATTATTTGAACAAGATATTGGGAATATTATTCTCAGTAACAAATTGTTATTAGACTAATAATGCCATTACCATTGCAAGGTGCCACTAGTAGAAAGGCAAGTAAAAAATATGTTTGCACCATATTGGGTTGAAAATCACATCTAAGGCTTTAATGAGCCATTGATACTACATTTGTAAAGGGTTCATTCTGGGTCAATGTTATTCATTACATGAGTCATTCTTTCACCAGGTATCTATCAGTGGAAACTGTACCTAAATCAACACCCAAAGGACTTAACGTCTCTCAAAACAAATGGGTATTTAAGTACAACAAAAGTCCCCATTTACTACCTGCTTTACTTATTCCACTGAACCCTGTACAGGACTTGGTTTATGTCCCATCTAAATTATTACACACAATCATTGCATCTGCTTAAAAACTGCAGTGAGATGGAACAGTAAAATATTTTGGACTCTCAATGAGGGCCAACATGAGTGTGATTCCAGATAAATTACAACTACATTTATAACATAATTAATATAATTATATTATAATTATTATAATATAATTATTATAATTATAAAAGAGACTTGTGAGTCAAATATCACTCAAATACAATATGGTTGTAGAAAAAATTCTACAGCTGTTGCCATATTTATTGTGTAAAATGTAATTGAAAAGTATTGACACTCTCATTGCTGCCTACATGGACTTGACCACAGCATATCATCATGTTTTGAGTGATATTCTGTTTAAAGTACTGTTTCCAGACTGGAGCCAGTCACCTAATGGCAGAGCTCAAAAAAATATATGAAGAAGCTACTTTTGCCACATGACTATATGGAATTAATGGGAGTAGGAAATTTGAATGAGCTTAGCTGTCTCTGAAAAGTAATATCAAATGATCCTTAGAGATGTTGGAGGCAGAGATTTGTTTCAGAGAGGAGTTTATTGGAGTGAGGAAATCTGGGGGAATAAAAGTGAATCAAGAGAATGACAGCTCAGTAGATTTTTTCAAACTTATTATGCAGATACTGTTCCCTGACTAGATACTAACAAAATAAGTAAACTGACAAAGCTTATACCTTTCGGATTGTTACATCAAATGCCTTCTCTTTATAATCACCAATGCTAAAGTGAATACCAAACTGAAAATAAACAAAATAAGTACTACATTGAATATTTGTACACAGCTAATTTTAAATGCTATTAAAAGACTAAAGTTAATGAAAATATTTTAATTCATAATGCTGCTTTATTCATAGTTTGTGGGATTTCTATTGAATATCCAGGATGAAAACGGAACATATCAGGCCACAGCTCCTCACGTTTTCGAGGGAATGTCACAAAAAGGCTTTAAACACATGAATATTAGAGTATTTTTCCACAAAAAAGTAGTACAATTTCTCCTTAATTTGTCATAGTCATCCATGTAATAGAAGGATCTTTCCAAATATATAAAAGAACATCTATAAGAACAACAAATGTATGATTTTTCTTTTATGTAAACAATATTATAATATGGGAAAAGAGCCAGTAAATGACTGTAATGCCTGGAGTGGAACCATCAAGGAACTTGATGAATTCATGCTTGCACCCATGCTATCATTGATCATGAGTGTTAAAAAAATATGATGGTAATGATGATGATGATGATGATGATGAGGCAAACAGCAGTGTCTGATAATAGTTTAATTTATTAGTCTCAACACATAATCTGTTGGAAATAATAATGTCAAAATGTACCTTAGAAAATCTTAACAAGAAGTATTGAATCAATTTTGTGTTGGCATTGGCTGAAGAAAAAAAAATCCCTGACTGATAATAATACAAATGTATAAATTATATCAAAAGTGGTCAGTAAGCACCTTAATGCTGAAAAAAGAGGTCCACGGTTGCTAAAACGATCAATGTCACATTAAATTTCAATTGATTCACACAGACATATCTGATTCAAATTGTATTAAAGAAGGTAAACAATGGATCCATAGAATTCTTTTAATAATTAGTCAAGTTCAAACACATACTTCTAGAAATTCTAACAATACCAATACCTGGTAAATAAATTCTACTAAAAAGAAACAGAAGTATACTTCCGCAAACACTACAAGATACAGCCCTCATCTTAGTTCATAATGGTGTTTATTCAGGCCAATCAGTACTGTCATACCTAAACACTAAAGGCCAACTGTTTACTACCAAAACCAAATGCTGCAGGTCATTAAGATACAAAGTGGGTGTTCAGGTATACAACTTAGGTAATAAACAGGGATGAAATTTTTGTACTGCTTATTAATTATCTATGCCAGTACAGTAAAAAACAAGGGAACTAAGGGAATGGAAATACTAATGTCATGATTTGAGTAATCTGAAATCACCTGCTTTATATGTGCATTGAAGATCAGATACTTTCTCCTCTTTGATAGTTTGCTACCAGCAGGCAGCTGGCTGCTGATAATTTGGGCCTGTACCTCTTGTTTTTGCAGGCATTCAATGGGCTTTTATACCAGCAAAACTGTTTATCTTGTGATGACTACTCTTTGGGTCATTATTGGTGATGCAAAGTGTATGTCATTAACGCACTTTGCATGGATGTTTCATAACTGAAAAAGGAATAGGGTTGTCAGTGTACCCTGCTCTGCCCAGCAACATCACAATTTAAACAGAAGGCGTTAAATATTACTTCAGAGGCTCCAAAACCCAAATGATGCCGTAATTTGTCAAATCTCGGTTTTGTGTCAATATTGGGAGGGGGCAAAAGAAAGCCAGCCTCCCCCGGCTAATACCTGAAATGTGAAAAAGTACCATAATATCGGGTACGTTAAAAGTAACTATATCAGTTGAAGGGCCGTCAAAAAATCTACGGTTAATTCTTATATGGATTACAAGTTATCAAGACAGGTGCTTCCTCATCTTAACATTGTCTTCTTCATCAGGTTCAGGGACGTGCTTATCTCATTGAGAAAATGTGACCAATCTGAGCTGCCTAAAAATACTCGTTCTGGGGAAAAATTAGGTTATTAAAAAGTAATTGACTTCATCCCAAAGATGCATTTACTTCTATCAATTCTCATAATAAACTACCTCATTCATAACATGTCTGAGTCAAAGCACAACAATCCACGTATATGGACCATGATTTCATGAATTAGACAATTTCTGCTCATAATCGATAGAAAATCGTTTTAAAGCATTTGAGAACCGAAAACGGTCTGCTAGAACAAAGATAGCAAATGAACACAAATATAATTGGATTAAATACCTTCTGAGATCTCCTGATTAGGGAGACAAGCCTTAACAAAATCTCAGATCTTTGAACAGCCATGTCGTTAGTAGAGAGAGGCTATAATAAGTTTAAGTTAAACTCAATCCACCAAAGGCAAGCTATGCACTTAAAATTTTTAATGAACTTTGCCTTTTCGGTTATCGGAATGAGACAGAGTATTGAATGGCAATTATTCCTGCCTGCAACTTACTCAAACATCATGTTTTATTCTGAGAAAGCATAACCTTGGTTTGAGCGGCTATGAGGTTCTTATCCAAATCGAGGTCGAAAATCATCATATCATCATCATCATCATCATCATCATCATCATCATCATCATCATCATCATCATCATCATCACCATCATCATCATCATCATCATCATCATCATCATCATCATCATCATCATCATCATCATCATCATCATTTTCTTCATTATCACCATCGGAAACGAAGTCATCATTTGCCATCTCCAAATTTCGTCATCTGAACCAGATATCGACGTTTAAGGGTCTTTGTTCAGTCTTTTCAGAAATTTTCAAAAAGTTTATAGAATCTTGACAGCAACTGTTTGCCAAAGAATTTACATTTTCCTGAAATTTTGTTCTCTATTTCCCTCTGCTCCTTTTGCCCTCTATTTTTCCTGTTGAAGGTAAGTGTTCAAGATCTTTTTGGACACAAATGTGTCCTATACCACCACACTTTAACGGGCCTGAAGTCCTTCCATCTTATATAAAAAAATCCGAATCGTTTGCACAGGCTTCCATTCTACATGGCATTGGTCAAAACTTACCTAACATTTTATATAGTTCGCATTTACATTTTAGTTGAATTAAAATCAGCTCCACCTTAGATGCATCAATTACTAGCCGTATTGAAAATGCTAGAATCACGTGGTACTGATGGCGTATCAGCCATTGCTCTTCAAATCTGCTATTAAACTTATCAAAGATAGCATAAATGAGTGCTGCTTATTCTCCTGCTGGTAAATAACGGGTATTTTTGAAAAGCAAAGGGGAGATGGCTTCTCAGGAAAAATCCAGTCCGTATTACGATCTCTTCTTTGTGGTCGAAGTGTCAAGGTTGTACTGGATGGCTGCACCTTGGGTATTTACTGTAAAAATATGTGTTTCTCAGGATTCTGTCTTAGATCCGGCTTTATTTCTGCAATATATAAATTGTCTGCCCGATCATACCCTTCCAGAGTAAGATACGTTTATTGACGACACAACCTTCTTTTATTTTAAGCAAATCACACTAGTTCGGAAGAATTAGAATGGGTTGTTCTTTAAGGATGATCTTCGCACCGTGACAAAATAAGAAAGAAAATGATTAGCCACTTTCAAGAAAGAGAAAACCAAGCGTGTTTTTGAAAACCATCACAAAACCCCATTCCTCCAAATTGTGCCATAAATGACATTCAGCTTCGGGAGAGCTATGGGCTTAGGCTTTTGGGGATTTTATTTTATCGGATCCTCGTTGCAGATCTTATATCAAAGCTATTAACCAGTCTGCTCCAAAAAAGTTGGCGCGCTCTCTCTCTTCCTTCCATTCTCCGGTGCTTCCTCTTTGTAAACTGATCAGATTTTGAAGGATAATTCATCGGCTTGATCAATTTAAAACCCTTGGTCTATATTCGATTTCATTTTTTAGTTTTGAAAGAGTCTGCCTCTGAACTATTTTCCTTGACCTACCTTTCAATCTTTGTCTATCCAAAACTCTTTCGTAGTATTATTCCTGTCTTCAAGAATGCAGATAATTTATCATATTCTGACACATACCAGTACGTCTCTTTTTTCGACAGTAGCAAGGCCTATGAACGACTAGAAGACGTACAATCTCTAAACTTGATCGACTCTTCGCAACACAAAATGACATATTTCAGAAAATCAAGAAATGCTTCTTGTTGCAAAGAAAACATATATGGTGACAGCCAGCATCTCTATATTATTCAAGCTGAAACGTAGGCTTTTTGAGACATTGTTATTTACACCAATTTATTGATGAGAATCCTGGACAGATTAAATAAGAAACCGGTAGACAATAAATGCACTACACTAAATCTACAATAAAAAAGGGATCTAGTTCAATGATTAACCATGCAGCAGCAAATGTTCTAAAAATTGGATTTTACACAATAAGATTTTAATTGTTTGCTGAGCCTGTCTGCGCTTTGAGTTGTTTAGAAACACCGTTTTAAGAGCCGTGGTTCGTGGCGATCAAGAATAGAACATTGAGAATATTTAGCCGTCCATTCTACCTTCAATCATTACGTGATGAAGGCAATAACACAATAAGGGGGTGTAGTATCACGGCACGTTGTCTCTATACAAGGCTTTTTAATTAAAGGTCATTTGTTCATTTATGGTAAGCCTTTCATGTTAATGTCCAATCCTCATAAAATGTACAAAAACGTAAAATTAGAAATACTAAAACCTTTTAAAACCTTCGTGAATATTTAAATTAATTTGTAAGACGAACTTATTAATTCTATTAGAAGCTTTGATTTTCTGATAGGATGGCGCAAAAGTGAATGTTCATTATGAATTGATCATTCTAAGGACATGTTTGTTACTCTCTGAGGTTGTGGGACAAGAGTGTCAGGTATCACAGATGTTATTTCAGTATCTGACGTACCCATTGGCTTATCAATGTTAGTTAGTGGTATGGTAAGTAGGACTTCTTATGTTGTTTCATTCAACATCTTAACACTTTTGTTTGGCACGTTGATACTATCTCTATGGCTACAATTTTCAGGAGGGCAGACTAGGTAATTAAAATTGACATCAGTGGGGTATCGATCAATTTTCATATTACGAACTAACTGGTTTGAGACATTGCTTGACCATTCCCTTTACCCATTTATTTGATCCTCTAAACCTTTTTACAACTA
This sequence comes from Morbakka virulenta, assembly GCA_003991215.1. Lineage (NCBI taxonomy): Eukaryota > Metazoa > Cnidaria > Cubozoa > Carybdeida > Carukiidae > Morbakka > Morbakka virulenta. The sequence continues at coordinate 101,831 of RDPX01000023.1, forward strand.
CATATTGTCTAGGCAATATACTACATAGTTCGTCATGAACTATTTTTCTTTCTTCTCAAACTTTTGCTCACAGATTTGGTTTCCTCAAGCCAAATCGGATACACAAAATCTTATACTTTGTACAAGTCTATCAGAACTACCATTAGTTTGCAAATTACATAGATGACTTTGTTAGTTGGTGAGTTCAAAAAATTTTGCAGAGGTTTTTGTTTACCCTAAAAGTATATATTTGTTTATGCAGGAACATTTTATTCAAAATACCAGTGCCAATGTCTCATTTTCAATTTGGACATAGTTTACTCAGTTGAACTTAGGATGCTCGATGCTTAAGCTGGTAGATGTTCAGATCTGTTTGGTGTTACTACTTTGATACTTTGACATTTGGGATTGACTGTAAACAATCCGCAGTACAAAGAGCCAAATGCAAATTTGATGTTTTTATCCAGTTCAAAACGCGTCAACACAAAAATGAACGTCTTTTTTGGCCTTTAAGAAAGGCACTTTTACACCCTTACGTAGACTGACTCACGTAGACTAACTTGTGTAAAATTACTTACATCGAACTAGTTACTTAGACTGACTGACGTAGACTAACTTACGTCGCTTTACTTACATAGACTTCCAATACACTGAATTCTTCACCACTCAAAACGTTTTAGAATTTACCTGAAGCAATTTAAACACCATCCTTGTCATTCATCTGTCTCAAAAAAGTCACCTCCGATTTCACTAAGTGACATGTATAACATTTTACTGTAAAGCTGAACCTTTACAGTTTAGTTAAGTCTTGTAGAGGCCTTCAGATCCTCATCATCAGTTCCAAATATTTATTGTTGCCTTAAAAGCTTACAGTTTTTTAAGACCTGGAGTGTTTTCTCCATTGATTAAGGAATAGAATTACAACTTGCTATTCTGAATAAAAGACTAGTGTAACAGTGCAGTCCTCTATATATGTTTTTACAACTAGACGCTTGTGATTCGTCAATCATATTTAACTAATGATACGCTTTTGATAACTCAGTCTTTGAGTACATTACACTTCTTTAGAATGTAGCAAAGATGTTTTGTTGTTAAGGCAAAATATAGTTATTTAACCTCAGTATATTGATTGAGAGTAACTTTGTGATTGCCAAAATTGTGATATTACATACATTTTTTTCATTTACAACTTTTGTTGTTTCGCAGTCATTTGCTAATAGCCTTCAGCACTGTTCAACTTAATACAATTTATAATGCACAGTACCATATATTTCATTTTTAAAATTTGTTGTCAAACAATTTTTTTTTTCTTCAACATGGTGAACNAACTATTTTTCTTTCTTCTCAAACTTTTGCTCACAGATTTGGTTTCCTCAAGCCAAATCGGATACACAAAATCTTATACTTTGTACAAGTCTATCAGAACTACCATTAGTTTGCAAATTACATAGATGACTTTGTTAGTTGGTGAGTTCAAAAAATTTTGCAGAGGTTTTTGTTTACCCTAAAAGTATATATTTGTTTATGCAGGAACATTTTATTCAAAATACCAGTGCCAATGTCTCATTTTCAATTTGGACATAGTTTACTCAGTTGAACTTAGGATGCTCGATGCTTAAGCTGGTAGATGTTCAGATCTGTTTGGTGTTACTACTTTGATACTTTGACATTTGGGATTGACTGTAAACAATCCGCAGTACAAAGAGCCAAATGCAAATTTGATGTTTTTATCCAGTTCAAAACGCGTCAACACAAAAATGAACGTCTTTTTTGGCCTTTAAGAAAGGCACTTTTACACCCTTACGTAGACTGACTCACGTAGACTAACTTACGTCGCTTTACTTACATAGACTTCCAATACACTGAATTCTTCACCACTCAAAACGTTTTAGAATTTACCTGAAGCAATTTAAACACCATCCTTGTCATTCATCTGTCTCAAAAAAGTCACCTACGATTTCACTAAGTGACATGTATAACATTTTACTGTAAAGCTGAACCTTTACAGTTTAGTTAAGTCTTGTAGAGGCCTTCAGATCCTCATCATCAGTTCCAAATATTTATTGTTGCCTTAAAAGCTTACAGTTTTTTAAGACCTGGAGTGTTTTCTCCATTGATTAAGGAATAGAATTACAACTTGCTATTCTGAATAAAAGACTAGTGTAACAGTGCAGTCCTCTATATATGTTTTTACAACTAGACGCTTGTGATTCGTCAATCATATTTAACTAATGATACGCTTTTGATAACTCAGTCTTTGAGTACATTACACTTCTTTAGAATGTAGCAAAGATGTTTTGTTGTTAAGGCAAAATATAGTTATTTAACCTCAGTATATTGATTGAGAGTAACTTTGTGATTGCCAAAATTGTGATATTACATACATTTTTTTCATTTACAACTTTTGTTGTTTCGCAGTCATTTGCTAATAGCCTTCAGCACTGTTCAACTTAATACAATTTATAATGCACAGTACCATATATTTCATTTTTAAAATTTGTTGTCAAACAATTTTTTTTTTCTTCAACATGGTGAACACCAAAACGTTGCCACAATTTTGGTTTCCTTTTGCTTTAGTTTACATTTGGGTATTTTAAACCATGATCAAAAATTTTGTTTATATGTTTTAAATTCTGTTTTCTTTTTTACCACCTACTGATAATAGATATTTTGTCTCTATTTTAAATCACAGTCAAAGTTAGTTCATGATTATCTTGTTGTAGCCCATACTTACAATTGCTCTCCATATAATTTCTTTGTCACTGTAACCAATAAGATTAGCCTTCTTTTTTTCTAATTGCAAATTAGAAAAATGTTTGTCAAGCTTCTTACGAGGCATGATTAGAACGCAGTATCGGTTTCAAAATAAAGACGAGTTTCATTCAGACACAGAGCAGCCTTGATATTGTTTATACTGCTTTGTTGCACGCGTGAACAACAGTCTAAATAATACAGTTTCTTCAACTGTTGCAATAGTTTCGTTGTCTCTTGTTTAATTGAATGTCATTGGGGATTATGAGAAGGATCGATCTTCTTGCATCGAGACAATAAATGTCAAAATGTTCTACTTGAATTTTATTTACAGGTTTTGTAGCTGCAATTTTTGTTATATTATTCAGGTAGCCACACATTCGGCACTTCTTTTGAACTGGGAGAGTGTCTTAACATCCTTATTTTATCACCCCGAGGTAATGAAGTCGGTGACTTCAGCTCTCTGGTATACTTTTAGACCAGCTCCATACTAATTGAAATGATAAAAGTTTAATTACCCCCCTTGAGAATTCCCCTTTGAATTGTTTCAGATTTAAGTCTACAGAATAATCTATCCCATAGTGTACCAATAGAAAACGTTCCAAAATGATATGAATTTATAAAGCGTTGAATAGCAAGCGAATAATCAGAGACAGACTCAGCATCCTTCTAGCTGACACCTTTGAAAAAGAAAAAGTTAGGAACAAAAAAGTTTCGTATGTGCCAAATGTTCTCATCGAAACATTCTAAACTTGTTTCCAGCTTTTCGTTGGAAGTTCCGCTGGTGAGACTAGTTATGTTAAAAGAAGGTAAGACTGGGGTCTACTACCTGGTCTACTTCCTTTACTAAACACAATTGTTGAAAACCATCAATTTACGTTTCAATGTATCTAGCACTATTATAAAAATGTTCCATATTGCCGATAATTTTCGTCGTCGTTTAAAATCCCTGCGAATATTTGTGGTCCTGGGTATTATTCTTATGAAATATTTACTAATGGAAAAAATCTGAACTTCTTGCTAAATTGCCGTGCAGGAGTAGTAAGATTCGTGGTAATTAAAAATAACCCAATAGTATACCTAACAACGTATTCTACCACTTATCGTTAATTTATGCAGGTGGAGATAGAGAAGGTTCATGACGTCATTAACAATGTCATACCATCCAATTCATGCGGTAAAGCTATATTACTGCATATAATCTTAGGGCTCTTTGTAGCTTTAAAAGAAATCTTAATAATTTTGCAGTCCTTTTTAATGCTCCCCGTAAACAAAATCAAAATCTATTATTTAAGTCTCAATCTTTCCTTCGGACAATATTCATTTAGAATTCGAAACAACAAAATATTGGCTATATATTTTTAACGAAAAAACCCAGTCTTCTAAACAGAAATCTCGCATAAAGAGCCTTATTAAATCAGTTATGAAAAGATATAGCAGGATTATGCAAGAGTGAAAAATATAAATTATTGATTTTTGTATTAAAGAATGTCATATTTTTTTATACTTGATGCATGATACAACTTTTCAGATATTTATGGATTTAGTAGTACTAAAGTTTTGTGCAAATTTATAGAAAGTTATAAATAATAAATTATGTAGTAAACAATAAAAGTATGTTTCACAAACACCAATCATATTACAACTCTGGGTTAGAGTTTTACTTTTTAACACTTGTTATTTTCATTGGACCTCCTTTCTAAATATGAACATATCTTGGTCCATATGCCCCACCATTAAATTCCTTATTCTAAACAAATTGTAAAGAAATCAATATAATTAAGTCGTATGGTACAATGTATCTTAATGTATCTTCAAAAAATCTTGATAGGTTCAAGACAGTATATTAAAATGAATTGAAAAGCAACTTTTGTACTGGAGAACTCAAAGTTTAAGTGTATTTAATAATCAGAGTCAATATTATCACTTTTTGCAAAAAGACAGATGCTAATGTAACTATACACCTAACAGGTGTAAAAATATTCTCAGGAAGAACATCAATAAATAAAGACATCGTCTCAGTATGCGCTTACGAAAAATATATAAAAGGAATTTAAATAAATATCCGTACTTTCACTGAGACAGCCTGGAACCTGGGTAACAAAGCCACATGACGCCATTTCTTAATCATGAGTACCAACTGATGAAAATGTGTTTGACATTTACAAAAACTGTTATCAATAGGTCAATAACAAACAGCTGTTCTGAAGTACTTTCTCTATAATTTTATATGTAATGTAGCATAATAAATATAACAAAACATAATATAATATAATATAATATAATATACTATAATATAATATAATATAATATAATATAATATAATACAATACAATATAATATAATATAATATAATATAATATAATATAATATAATATAATATAATAGAATATAATATAATACAATACAATATAATA
>RDPX01000023.1:108724-161085 GCA_003991215.1 Morbakka virulenta
ATGGACTATGAGGAAGCCATAGGTTGAAAGGCTTTATCATGTCATGAGTCGTAAGCTTCTTCCGAGATACGTTTCGAGAGATACTTCTCCCATCGTCAGCCTAGCCTGACGATGGGAGAAGCATCTCTCGAAACATTTCTTGTATTTATCATGAAAATGACGTCAGAGATTAAATATAGTTGTTTCTTGCCGCCTTCACATTTCCGAACCGAAGTGCTAGCGTCAGGTATGAAAAGGGATTGTCAAAGTTTGGATTTTGTTATTGCAAATATTATGTTATTTTGTTACTGCAAATATTTCCCCTCGCATGGTTAGCTGTTGATTTAACCAGTCAACCACAACTGCTTTTTATTTATAAATTTGTTTACTTATCATGGAGCATAAATGTTACATCTACTATCTTGACATACAAATCTATCTTAAAAACATAATATCTTTTAAAAAAGCAACACCTTTGGCATTTTTTCCTTTAAATAATTTACCATCTTAGTCCATCTGATCAATTTTTTTGAAGATGTAGCTTGTCAGCAAGACTTAAAACAATAAAAAACATCTACAATGTCAATAACATGGTCAAAAGATCTAATGGAGTCAAAAGTTGAAACGGTATGTTTCTGAGGGGGAAAAGTCAAAAGCAATTTAAAAGAAAAGGTTCTCATGCATCTGAATCAGTAAATCTTGTGGGAAAACCTACAAGCCGTGCAACATCATTGGCAAGAGCGAAGTTGTAAGTAACTTCTCCAGGTCTGTCGGTTTTTAGTAGAATAGAGAGCGACAACAGGCACTGTCTTTCACTCATTGCCTTAGTAGCAGAGGGGTAGTGATGAGGTGACATTAGCACTGTTTCTATGGAGACACTATGGCTAAGAGGGTTGCCAACCAAGGCTAAAGAGGCCAGTGTCCCCATAAGATAACTTGATTCCCCACAGACATTAGCAGGGTATTTCAAGATTTCGGATTGTATTCTAGGTCTATTGATTCAAGCAATGTATCAATCTTCGAGTTTGGGTCCCTGACCTTCATTAATTTATTTCTTGTAACCGCTTTGATGATAATGCAATAGTCTATAGGAATCGATATATAATCAAGCCAACAATGTAATTTTATTAATTTTGCAATATATTTCGAAGTTAATACTTCATCTTCACTCTACAAAGTAAAAATACAAAAACAGTAAAACTGCTAAATACAATATTTCCCATTACATATCAACATCTCTCTACAGTATACACAGCTAAAGCGAAATGTAACACAGTGAATTCAAGTCTTTGAAATCTATTAGAACAAACTATGATAATTGAGAAACCTTCCTTGAGGGACCTTATTGACCAGTTAAATTTTTATGACTAATTCGCGGCTTTGTACTCATCCTTTGTATTTAATGTTGGTTTTATTTCCCGAATGTGCAATGCCTCTGATGTCATTAAATTGTATTCTTTCTTGTATTCTCGTGCCCTGAGAGTTTCCACGTTGTTCTTGGCGTAAGTTCACTTTCTCTCAAGAAATTTAGTTTAATTTTGTCTGTCTCGAAACCGGTTAACATTAGTTTCCAATTTGTGGTCTTCAGGCCTTCTATAGAGAATATCCAAAGGAATTATATATTTTGACAGAGAAGAGCAGAGGATAAGCCATTGCGCAATGGCAAAACGAGGGAAATAAAGAATTGATCTTTTTGATTATTTTTCTTTTTGTTATTGTTTATTTTACTTTTCTTTAGGTACAAAAGTATCCATTTTCTCCAGATTTAAAAAACAGTTTTCACTCCACAAAGACGTCTTTTTCCTTTACCATAACTCCTTTTCGGAACGAGAGTGAACCATGATGGGAAATTGACAAAGAAGATTCATCTCATCAGGACTTTTGACCTTTGTTGCCTTCAGGTAGACTGTGACAACTTTCTCAAAGATTGATGTCCTTGGTTCTTGCCCGAAGGGCTTTGTTTACTAGACTGCATTTTAAATTTCATATTTCAATTGCAAGCCCTTCATTTGTAGAAAATATAGAAAAATTATTTCCTGCGAGCAAGACTTTACTGCTACAACGACAAGGCAGAGCTATTTCCAAGGATTTGAACCATTATCAACAAAGAAATACGCCATTTACCAAGGACATAAACAACTCGGAATTCTTTTTAACTCACCGCTTTAAAAGAGACATGGGAACGCTATCAGATGACATTAAGGGGGATCCACTTTTAGTATTTCGAACGGCTGTTAAGGAGCAGGTAATTCCCTAATAGACAAGCACAGGACGCTTCCCACACTACATTTATTTAATTTTTAATAGTTTATGCAACGATAGGTTGGTATATTACATAATCACATAATTTGAAAATTATTTTCAAATTATTTCTGTAATTTTTCGGGTAGTAGGGTAAGGAAAGGGATGTATTTCTTTCATTAGTTTCGAAAATGTATCATGACTTGTGTCACCAGCTATGTCATTCTTTCTGTCATTGTTGATCTGGATAAAATGGGTAAAGAGAAATTTATAACAGGATGTGGAACTCGTCTTTAAGAGAAAGTTTTTCTACGATTTGTATGATAGTTATATGACAACACTACTACCCCAGGGACCCTGGTACATTCAGCAGCAGGCAGGTACCCAGGATTCATTCTGAAGTATATTTTCTTTATATGATTTGAATAAATGTACTGGAATATACTGGGATTTTCTGCATGCACAAACTGGGGGATTAAAATGTACTGGAATTTTACCCCGTTTCTTTGGTAGATACCCTGGGAAATACATTTGATCTTCCAAAGTTAAAAGTCCCAGAAATTGCTATAAGCTAAAAGAACCCAAATTAAAACTAACCTTGAACAAATAAGCTTTGGCTTCACGAACACAATTTTTAACAAGTAGTTAACTTGGCATGTGTTGTTTAAATTTTCACAATGTTCTTATGCTGTGGCAAAAGTATTTTGATGGTTTCAAAGTTACATTCCATTTTTATTCATGAGGAATTTTATCTACCTTTCTATGTGTAGAGCTGGAACTTTAGTAAAAAAGGGACATGGTTGTTAACAGTTTTCATTAACTGACTTCTTATCCCTTTGAAGAATTCATAGTAAATAAATATATAATAAATAAATAAATAAATACCAAATGAACCAATACAGGAACTTTTAATGCTCATCAGACTGTATTAGTGTAAATGATTTGAATATGTATTTGAATGATTAAATATTTAATATTTTTGAATATTGGTACAACTGACTAGTTGTAGTGATATTTTAGTAATAGTTAAAAAATGAATGTAGGGAACATGCCATAGACCTTTGAAAAAGGCTCTTGCACCCCATTATGTCTGCTCATTACACTCACCCTAACATAAAACTAAGCAAGTAATTCAGATCATTCAAGGTCAATGGCAAACAAAGCTTCATGACTTCAGACATTCCATAAGCCTGGATTCAATTTATTCTACCAATTCAGTTTAATCTTGTAAATATCAACAAAGTTTTGTATCTTTTTACATACCTTGAAAAAAGGTATCAAAAGGGCACCTCCTTCCTTTTTATCATACTCCCCATTGATAGATAAGTAATTTATAGCAAGAAATTGGATAACATCAGTAGTTTTCTTCATTTCCCAATCCTGGGGTTTGACAGTTTAATAGACCTCTCCATCTGGTTCTATTCCAAACCTCAAACAGTCCATAGGTTCTCATGTTGTCCAGCACCATCTTCAACCAGGTCTTCTTCAGTCTTGCTGGAGGTCTTCTCTTGGGTGTTTCTCATGCTAGTGCTCTTCCTAGTGCCTTGACATCTCTGCATCACACATGTCTATACCATCTCAATAGGGTTGATGTCAGCACAATAAATAAAAATCAATAAATATGCAATGGCCTGCAAAAAATTACATGGGGAGGTAAATAAAAAACATGTGTACGTATGTAAAAGCAATATCAAAAGTTTGCAGAAAAAAGCAACATCAACTGGTGAAATTAATAATGCATTATTTCTGTTGCAAGCACAAGTGTAGATGCCTTTGACTAAAATTTTAGTTCCAGTCACTCATTATGATAATATATTAAACAAAATTTCACAATGTCTGCTTCAAACTTATTTTATGCTTTTCTTTGTGAAAAGGCTTGTTTCAATATCAATATCAAATTTTTGCAAGGAAGCTTTTTTTATGGGGGAGGGGGGGGGGGTAACTTGGTTCTCAAGAGCATTCTTGGTATTTGCTTGGCCTGAACATTTTGGAAGCAAGTTCTTTTAACTGCAGTCACTTGGCTTCTGATTTTACAAACATCAGGTGACTGCTGAAGCTTTCTTAAATTAGGTTAATAGAATGAATGTAGCTGTTTTTTACATTGTACCTTAATCAAAGTATGTGGAATCCACTTCAACTTAGTCACTCCAAATTTTATTGTGTTATATTAGGGTGATTTGGTCAGGAGTCTGAAGGAGGCTAAAGCACCAAAGCAAGATATTGACATTGCAGTTAGAGAACTCAAAGCCAGGAAAAAAACATTAGAGCAAAAGGCAAGTATAGATATTTTTATTATTATTTAGCAGAAATAAAATGTTAATATTAGAAATAACAACATTTTAAATACATTTTCTTTTTTTATACAGACTTTTTGTTCTTATTAATTCTACAAGATAAATCAAATTTAATCATCAGATAATATGTTGATGTTTTGTCTAATCATTCTGACCTGAAGAAATTAGAGTTGACCACTCTTCCTTCACAGATTAGATAAACCTCCTCCAATCCCTGCATAAACCCATAATCTTTTAACCTATAAAAAAGCACAGGGCTCACTCATGCAACATTGGTCTTGGCACTCTTTTTTTTAGTGGGGTGTTTTTGTTTATGGACAATGCAGCAATTTATATCCATTTTTGGCTTGCAACACTCAAAGAATATCTTTTTAGTTATATGTTTAAACTTAATGTTTAAAATGTTTAATGTTTCTAAGCACATTGAAGAAATTAGAATCTGAATATTGAGTCTCACTTAGATGTTTATCCCCAAACATTTTTTTACATTTTGATACAGACTAATAAATTGATGTTTATATTATATTCATTAAATAATCAAAAATAAGTTAAACTTAAATATCAGATAATACCTTAATATTTCTGGTTGTGTTTCTAAACTGATGAAATTGGAATTGTCTTGAATGTCAACATTTACCCATAAATGACCATTTGTACACATTTCCCCCCTATTTTGATTGATACATTGTTTTGTAAAGATTATATTGATTCATTAAACAACCATTAAGTTTCTAATTGTTAATCATAATATCAAAAAAATTGTGAATTTTTTATGGATACATGGGTTAAGTAGTGCCAGATGTTTTGAGGTGAGACCTGATTCCTAGGTATGAGAGATTTCAACTCTCTTCCCATTGAAATCCATCAGTCTGATTTCTTGTCAAGTTTTCAAAGCATAGTAAAAAAAGGTTTGCTTGGTAAATGCCTGACTTCATTAGAGCTTTTCTTCTGAGTATTTTTCTTATTAAGGCAATTGCTAAATCAAACTTTTGACATTCTTTTGCTTGTATTCATTTAGTTTTTCTGATATTTATTGTTGGTTTTTTATACTTTTAGTTTCTTATAGGTTCTATTTACAGAACTTACATTGAAAGCAGTAGAAAAGGTTAAAGCAAATGAAACATTGTACCTGTTTAAGAATTTGTAAATAAATAAATGAATAAATAAATATATCAATAAATAAGTAAATCATTATAGTGACAATGATACTTGGGAATGGCAAGTTTAATTGTACATCTATTGTTGTAGGAGTTAGAGCTTGAATCCAAAGGAGAACAAATTGATAGGGGTAAACTGGAGGACCTTCTGAAAAGACGGTTTTTTTATACAAGTGCATTTGAAATTTATGGAGGTATGACACTGATTTGGTTGTACACGTTTCTGAATAATTTTTTACAAATTTATGCATGAAGAATAGTTGTTGCAATTTATTTTCATTTATCATGGTTTTATTGATATTGTGACCAAACTCAATGTTGAATCAAAACCATAGCAAGTTAACCTCTGTAATTACTGTATAGTTTTAGTAAAGATTGTCACATAAAGCAGTAAAGAATATTATACTGGGGCAAGAAGAACTGTGAAGAAAGCTGTGGATGCTGCACAAGCAAACACAGCTGCTTAAGAGTTTATTAATCTGTCCACAAAAGCATCTCAAAGTAATGTCATCTGGATTGCCAAACACATTAAAAAGACAAACAGTGATGTCATTGGTGATGCATGTGTGACAAATGACAGTGGCAGTCATGTTTTCAGTGATGAGTGATGAAGATAAAAGCATAAAAGGAATACCATGAATGGTTTCAAAATGAAGAATTACAGGATTTTATGATCACCTAGATATGAGTCACTGAAAGAAAGAGCATTCTCCCAGGATAGAGAAGAGTTACCTGCAAAAATCTTTACCTTCATAGTGTCATTACTCTTCTCATATACACTAGGTATCCACATTTTCTGGTAAAGCCCCCCTCCCTCCTTCCTCCTACCCCAATTGCTGCTAAAACCTCTCAGTTGATTACTCAGTGGCTTATTTGGGGCCCAAACATCACACCAATATTTCTTAATTATGAATATCCATGTTATTGTTTCACAAGTTAATGGTCATTGAATTCACTCAGTCAAATAAGAGAACTGATAATCTTGTATGAGACAAATATTGTTTTGTTGTGTTTTTGTCTTTAGAATTATGGCATTTTACAGCCACTTTTAACAAAGAATATCATTTCTCTCAAGAGTCATTTACTAATAATGCAGTAACAGCTTCATATCCTATATTGTGTAGATTATCATCTAGGATCAAATCCCTTAAAGTCCTTTATATCATGCTGTATCATTTTACTGAATATTGAAAACAGATCTATAGACATCATATACCTTTGTTTAGCTTTATTAATAGAAAATGCTAGTGAAAAATTCAAAAAATAATTTTTAATTCTTTAGTTATGAATTATTTTGACATCTACATAAAGTACATCATTTTTTCTGCTTGCTTAAATTGCTAGACCATTTAAACCAAAATTTTTTTATTAAATATCAAATTTACAAGTTCATATATTCTTACCTTATACTATACTACATTGCAAAATACACCTAATATTCCATTTCCATTCCGAAACACCATAAGTCACAAGACCTTTGCTGCAAGAAGTTAACTGCTTATTCTTTAGAATGTTAACCTTTTTTGCTTTAAGCTTGGTAAGATAAGTGTACCTGTGTGTATATTTTTTAATGTGTGGCAATGTCAATTAAGTGATGGGAAATATTGAATTTTTATGCATTCTGATATTTAAAGATCATTTGAAAACATTCCTTGAAATATCTGTATTATGTTTTAAGTAAGAAAAAAATATGAAGGAGCTGGGGTGCTAAAATGCAAGTAGTAATGTTATATTTGACAAGTAAAATTGTAAACAAATGCAAGTCAATAAGGGAAATAAACTTTTTTCACTTAATAGCTTTACTATGATTAGTTATTAACTTTTTAAACAGTATTGTAAGATTTTTTTTGACTTTGACTTAATTTTACTCAGTGTCTTGACTACAACTACTTAGTTAGTGTAAAATTTGTGTTCTGCACTAACAGCTTTCCACTAGTTGTTGTCCAAAGTTGGTGCCTTTTTGTAAGGCTTTATCAGTACCAGTGCAAAGACTTACACTTGCTAGCTAGAGCTGGCTGCTATTTAGACCATTAACTAGTAAGCATCACCTCCTCTTTCTTCTGCCCCTTTCCTCTCAGCATCTTTCTCCTCTGCTGAATTTATTCCATTAAATTGTTTTAGTGCAAAGTGGGATTTTTTCTGTACAGGCGTTGCTGGTTTATATGACTTTGGCCCCATGGGATGTACAATGGAAACGAACATAATAAAGATGTGGAGATCTCATTTTGTGTTAGAGGAACAAATGTTGGAAGTTAGGTGCACCCAATTAACACCATACCAAGTTCTCAAGTAGGTGCTATAGGCAACTATTAAGTATCATGTTGTGTTTTTACTTAATGTTTTCATTTTGTTCTGGTGAAGTAAGGGATAGTGTAGTAGGTGTGACTCACTTGGGCGGAAAGTATGTGGTAGAGGTATTATGAAATTGAAATATATATATATATATATGTATATGTATATGTATATTTATGTATATATATATGTATATATATGTGTATGTGTGTGTACATCATTAAAACAGTAAAATCTCTCAATTTTTATTAAATCATATTCACATGACATTTACCATCAGTTTTTCCCCATATAGCCACATAGCCACTGGTAAATCTTACTTCCCAACTCCTCCATCTTAATTTAAGTGGAATGAACTCATGACAACATGTTTGCCTGACAATAGGAAACTATTAGATTCATTGTCAAAGTCATGAAAATATTGCAACACTCATAAATTTCTGAAGAGACAAGTGCTACCAGCAAGTGCTTTTTTCAAGATTAAAAAGAGTGCAGATACATTTAAAGCATATTTTAGTTTTGAAGAGCCACACATAATGTAAAGCCATGCTTGATAGGGTAGCTTTTTCATTTATATTTGCCAATTATAAGAGTTAGATAATTTTGTAGTCTTCCCCACAATGGACTAAACAAAATATGTTTGTGGGTTCATTAAGTTTTTTCTGATTTTATAGGTGAAATGCTTTTAACCTGTGTAGATGTTCTCATTTTTTCCCAGGGGTAGGGGCAGGAGTGTTACTTAACTTAATGTTCTTAAGTTATGACAACTATACAGGACCATGCCTTCATATCTTGTTTACTTTATTGTATTCTCATTGCAGTACAGTCAATGTTATTTAAACTTTCAACTTTTCTACTTATAATGTGTAAACTAAAGAACCCCTCAGTTTGCCATTCCAGTCTACACCACAGGAAAGGAATGCCTTCTACAAACCATGGATTTTCATCCAAATTTCTACTAAATCTTCATGGAACCATAATTGCCCCTTCATTTCCAATTTAATGAAAACTATCCATGAGATGGGACTAACAAGTGAAATTAGGCTATCCATGAGTGTAACAAGACAAAACTGATAAGAAGACAAATTTGTCAGTTGCAGAGTTTTCACCATAAGTTTGCCAACAGGCCAGGGGAGTGTGACACTCACTTTGCTTAATGCAAGGGCCAACTTAAAGAACAAACTTTTTTTCTTTATTGGTGGGGTTCCAAGTTGCTATTTTCCATTAATCTCAACACCAATTTGGGAATATGTGATATTTGGAAAGTTACACTTCCTACTATTAAATTCAGAAATTTGCCTTTCAGTATTAACTGGCAAATTTTGAAAAAGTCACTAGAGCATGGAAATAAAAAGAAAATGTACTCATAACCTGAAGCCACTCAGTGCTCTCACATTTTGACATATACATTGCACCATTCAGAATAGCATAACTTAGACCAATACCATAACATTTAAAATATATGTATCTCCGTGTTTACATCAACTAGCAGCACTTGGTTCAAATTTATATGAAGCAGATAATGTAAGGACACTGAAAACAAAAGCAACAATTTTTGATAGTAACATACAACAGTTATATCAGAGTGTGAAACAAATTGCATATTCTAGTGGCAGAAGTTAATTTCAGGCATATTATGCCTTGATCATTTGTTGTTGTCCAATTTTTGACTGGTTTACATTGTTTACAGATCAGGACATTTTTTTTTATTTTTGTATTTCATTTATAAAAGATTTTTATATTTAATAGCAAATAATACATCTTTTTAAGTGAAAAAAAGATCTATTTTGGTAGCATAATCGATACAAGGAGGACATAGAGTTTCATGTAAATCACATTTTGAAATTAAGGCAGGTCAAGAAACTTATTACAAAAGCACTCATTAAAAAGTATGTATATCTAGAAAAACAACAGTATCAGATGACTAATTCCTACAATACAGCTCTAATACATACCATATCCACTTTTAATATGTTGTAACATGTGTCAGTTAAAAAAGACCAACCAAGTTGGGTAATATGTAGTTTCACTTGGAACTGCCCATAGTGCATTACATTTTTCAAGGGAATGAAGCAAATGCAAAAATGGGGCTTATGGAAAACTGATAGATGACTTTGTTTTTTATGAGCACAGGTCTTACTTGATACCATGGTTTTTCATACTTGAGCTTTTACTATCCAGAGTTACTTACATTTTATTTAACCCCCCCCCCCCCAAAAAAAAATTAAAACATTGGCTTTAAGAAAAATTTTAATCTCATATTAGCATGAATTAGAAAAGCCATCTTTGGAAACATTAGAGAATGAATTCTTCCTCATCATCCCATTTCAACTGGCATTGATACTAGTTGATTGTGTAAACAGAGTAATGAGGTATCTCAAAAGTTTTTATGGCAGTTGAACGTATATAACCTTTGTTCTGTTTGTAGAGTATCTGGACATGTTGATCGCTTTTCAGATTTCATGGTTAAAGATAAAAAAACTGGTGACTGTTACAGAGCTGATCATTTACTTCAAGGTAAGAACATGGACCGAATTTAGAAAGAGTGGCTTGTCAGCTTCAAGATCAACAGTTGCAAGGATGCAGTGTGGTAATTTTTAGGGCAAGTGAATTTTGTGGAATTGGAACTGTTATTAACCTTGTCCTAAGGGTCTCCTTTTTTTGAAAAAGAAGGGGAGGCCCTGCGGACTAGGATTGGTCCACATTTGAGCAAGAAATAATTGTTGATAATATTAGAAAAACAAATAACATACAGCATAAGCTATCATTTGATAGCTTATACTTTGATTTGAGCAAAATCCTTGAAAAATACCTATGAAGGATTTCAATTTCATTAAAAATTGAAAATTGACAATAAAGACATCAGACTGACATCAATTAACAGTTTTAGTGTTAATTTTTAACATATTTAACACCTTAATTTAGTCTTTTTATTGTTGACTTTCGCCTGCTGGGACGCCACTGTATTCTCCGTGTTCAGTTTGTAAAGAAATGTGTAAGACCTGTCAGTGGCAGTAAGGGCTTAAGCAAACACGGATAAAAGGTGAAGGTCGACGAAAAGCAGTTTTGTTTTAGTACTTATGCAAAGTGACTGCAGAGAGTATGTGGACATAGAAAAGTATGATTGTTTCAGTATACTAAGTTTTGTACTGTAATATGCTAACTCATGTTTACATGTTGCTGCGGTGAAAAAAAAAGATTTCTGAAACATTCTGCGCCGATTAAGGCCAAAAAAAGTACTTGACTTTTTCAACCTCTGTCTGCAATGTGTTCCAGCTGAATTAAGCTCATATTACTTTCTGGTACATCGAGCATTGTGCTTCTCTATGGTATTTTGAGTCGTCGAATTCCTGAAACTGCTCTTTCAGCATCAGTTGATCTATTTGATTAAACGCAGCATCAGCTGCGTTTAAAGCCACTGGAAAACTATCAGGGACACCCAGCACGTTATAAGCATCTTTTCTGTCAAATTGCTTACGGGTTGGTAGTAGTTTGCAAAGTTCCTCTGGGCATTCTTCAGTGAGCTTTCTTTCCCACATTGGTTTCTATCTTTAAACTCAGATTGTAAGTAGACACCATCATCTGGAAGGATGAACGAAAATTTTTCCAGAATGCATTGCAATGCCTTTTCTAGCTGGCTTTGTGGTTGGCTCATGATGAGAGATAGCACAAGTGCATGTATTTCAATCATCCTTTAACGTAAATTATTAATTAGATTATCTAATACGAGTATAGCAATGGCTCGACGAAAGTACATCTCATCACTGCCTTCATCAGGAACAGCACTGCGGAATCGGCTGACTTGGCAGTACGTGGAGCTTGACATCGACATTAACTGACTTTGCCATTTATACTGTGGTTTAAAACTATCCTTTGAATTCATTCATTTCAATATCCTCCTCGATAACGGCCATGCCCCTTATTACAGTGTGGATCATGTTGTAGGCTTCAAATATACCCCGGTTGCATTTCCGAAGCATGACAACGAGTGGTTTTAAAGGCTCCATTTAGTTAAAAAGTGTCAAAAAAGCAACCAGGGTTTCGAAGGATGTACATGATATGTACAACGATTTGGCTAATCCACATGCAGTTGAAACCCAAGACTATGGTTTGCCAAACTTCTCCTCAGGGTGTGCATAGAATGTTCTGTATACATACGAGTTCCCAATGGATTGAAAGGTCGCAACGAAAAAGGATACAACAAATAAAGGTTTTCGTACTCTCGATGTCGTTCAACCAATTGTGTCTTGACAAGCCTGATTACTTCTCGTCTTTTCGCGACGGTTCCCTCAGAAGCCATTTCATCTTCGTAGAACTCTGTTAGCAATTCAAAATTGTAATCTCATTTGGAAAAATCAAAAAAAGAAATATGTAGACATAAGATGCCAATGAATTTTCCAATTAACTGGTTTTTGGAAGCCATTTCTGTCGACAAATTAATGCAATGGCTTCTGGAATGTGTATATTCCACTTGAGGTACTTAATCCCATGCTCAAGTTTACGACTTTCCTCACTTCCTATTGATTATACCCCATTATATGATTGCCCAAAGTAGTCATTCAGAACCTTTTTTTTTCATGAAGAAGCTGAAGTATGTATTTGCCAATAGTTTTCCCAGTTGATCAACCCTCCATGTACAAGTCCAAACGCACTCCCGAATTTTCGCTTCACCGGTATTGCTGAAGTCAAGAAACCGTAAACACAAAAGCAATATTTCCTTGTTCGCGTACCGGTCCTCTACCTCATCAGCAATGATAAAGTAGACCCTGGATTTCCCTCTGCATAATCTCGGAGACAAGCTCGGATAAATTCAGCAACACAGCCAATTATTTTGAATTTGAGAAGAGAAGTAACATTCAGCATCACAAACTCTGGAGAAGATGGTCTCGTAATATTTTGTCGTGTTTTGTATGAACCTCAGTGATTGCAATAAAACTCTATCGATTTGCTGGTAGTGTGTAGTTCTGGTCATGAACCGTTTTATACGTCATGATACCCACGTAATTGCAGAACTTGCTCAGTACAAAGCACGACGGCTTCTGTTATTCGCATCAGGGTGTGTTTGTTACGCATGAGTTTGGGATTCTTGTTTGGATCTTATTCAACACTTTTTTTTGGATTTCCTAATGTCATAAAAAATTATTTGCTTTTTCAAGAGCATGAATATGATATAGTTGCCTGGCATGCTCAGCTATCTTTTTTGAAAAGTTTTAAAACATCCTGAAATTGTCTTCTCACGAATACATCACGGTTTTTGGTTGTAGGGTCATCAAACGGTACACAAAATTTACACAAACCTCTTCGTAATTTGTGGCTGTAAACGTCCATATGATAGTCTTTTAACCAGAAAACCTTTTAGGGGAAGTTAATCGTGCTAGCATTTTTGATGCAATTTTAGAAAATAGTTTATCACGAACAGAAACTGTAGGATGTTGGGTGTAATACGGATATTTTTCATTGCTTGATAAATTCTGTACTGTCCTGATCTCTGGTACACCATATATTTTGGAAATAAAACGATCCAAGCAGTAATCACGAGAAAAAAATGTAGCCCCTATTGCCTTTGTCTTCTCCACAATTTCAGAAGGCCCAACTTGGGTCTCAGTTGTGGACAAAGCAGAAAAATTAATCGGACGGACTGAAGATGATAAACTTTTGTAAGTACCAAAAGGCGATATTTCGACCATCTCCATTGCAACACCTAATGATTTTGGATTTGTTTGTGATCCACTAGCTTTGCAAAGCGAAGTGGATTGAGTTTCTGGGCGTGTTGAATGTGCTGTTGAGTCTCAGATAACGTGACCAATGGCGCCACACACCCATTTTTCGCTGCAGGAGACGATGACGATAGGGACGCACTTCCTGATTTAGCGAGGAACAATGGTGGCAGATATGACAGTGTGGCAGACTGAGGAAGACATTTTTTCGTGTAACACAGTTTTGTTAGATTTGACTTATTTTCCTTTGCGATTAAGTTCTTTCTGTGTTTGTTGCCGGGTTGGCATGCTTCCTTGAACATGAATCAGATCTGAGGAAAATTGGAGATGTTAACATGTTATAAAATCGTTCAAACAAATTTAGACGAGGATAATTGAAGCAAGAGAATTTTTACTTTGGAAACACTCCAACAGAAGTGTTATTTGCTGACTTTGAGTATACTTATTTCAATAATTTGTAAACACTCTGTAGTCACATTGTTTGTAGGATAAGTATATAAAAGATCAGTTAAGAGAATTAGACCGAACTATTTACAATCGGTTTCCCTCAGATCGACTGATTGAAACAAAAGATAGAAATTTGGGTTTTTTCGGTTTGCGAATAAAAATTTATAATGTAATCGTATCATTGACGGTTTAAGAAAAGTGTGAAAAAAACAATAAAAACCCCGAAAGTTTTAATCACGTTATTGCATAAATCAGCGCTGTGAAAATTATGCAAAATTTAGCCACGGTTACACGGTACACTTATAAAATTTTTCTTCACAGAATGCATCACTCGCGTGAGAACAGGAATCGGAATCTGCTTTGCAAGGAAGAAAGTCGCTTGACGTCAGAGATTGGCCTCTTTTCCGATTGATACTATTTTCGCCCAAACCAACAAGGATTAGCACGTGTGCTAATGATATTCGACAGAAAACATGACTCCATGGGTGACCGGAGAATTGTTTCCTGGAAAATTGCCACCCGGCGGATGGGTTACAGTTTACGGACAGCGTTAGGCTTAAGATTAGGTTTAGGGCTAGGTTTAGGACACTTTCTTGAGAGGCAATTTATTCAGCGAAAAAATTCCCAATATTGTTTTTTGCATTTGTAAAAGCAGGTTAGTTTTCCCCCATAGTTTCGAGGCCGGGGGGAGGCCTTCCCCCTCAGCTACACGCCTGCATCATCATCATAGGCATCATTATTCTTTCCTAATTAATTAATGACTTCCGTTCTTACAGGAAGCAGGGTTTAGATGATAAATTACACAAATCGACCTCGTGAACTCAGTTTTATTATTCATTAGCTTTTTCACTTAGAACTTTCTCAATGCCAGTCTCGCCCCACAGAGTTACCTCTATACATCGAAAGATATTTTTTTATGCCAATAGCCATTTCTTTGGATAACAGTCTTTGCTATGTTTAGATGGTGCTCTTCATTCATTTGTACTTGTAGTTGTTAGTTAAAATGTGACTAATTAACATTTTGATTTTTGATTTCAATAGAATGGTTTGCCTTCCTTTTTTAACCCCACTTACATTAATCCTGATTTTGGGTGGGCTAGGTTTCCTTCATAAGTTGTTACGTTGTCTTATAACTTTGTTGACGTCAGGCGTAAAGTTTGAGTTGTAGTGTTTTCTGTTGGTTTTGTAAATTTTCCTTTTGTCTGTATTATTAATTATGCCGTTGACTTTTATGGTTCTGTTATCGAGTATTTGTGGTGATGTTATGGTTGTGAGATTTAGCTCTAGGAAATGAGCCTCAGTGCTCACCATGAACTCATCCCAGGCAGCGGGCGTGTAATTTTGAATAATGTGTTTTGTGTGTAAGAAAGCTTCAAGTGAGGTAGGGCGTGTTTTGATGGGAAGGTGGTCCGATAACATCGGGGAAAACTCATTTTGTTGCATTAAAAAAAGACTTTTCTATAATCAATTTGAGTGTGTAGATTTCAAATCTGAAGTCAGTTTTTGTCTGCAAGCTACATATATCATGCAATTTGACATTTTTATTTATTTTTTTAATTTTTCGTTATTATGGCAAATTGGAATATCAACCACAAATCTTTGTTCACTTGAGTCTTAAAACGACATCAAAGTCATTTATGTATATTAATTAAGGGAAAAGAAAGAAACAGAACATTAAAATGTGATTATAGAGTAAATTACACTATTGTTGATTATGTCATATTTTCTAATAGTTTTTCTTAGAAAAGGTCACCCTCTATCCCAAAGTTAGATAAGCATCACCACAGTTGATAAAAGCTTATTAATTTCATTGTGTATTTTATTCAGGCAGGAATTTGCTTTTGTAACTTTTGTGTTTGTACACTTCATCTGGGCAATGTCGTTTAATGCTCCAGCAGTAGTCAGCCGTCATATTTTTGTCCCAGCGCCCTTGGTAGCGTTCTTCCATGATCTTTAGGTCTTGGTGGAATCGTTCTCCTTGTTCATCACTCACAGCCCTCGGGTTGCCAGGGAACTTATCAAGGTGGCTGTTCAAAAAATGAAGCTTGATGCTCATGTTGTACCTGAGATCACAAAAACCGAGGAGCATTCTGTTAAAAAGTTCACTGTAGTTCTCCGCCTTATTGTTTCCAGGGAAGTTCTGAACAACTGCCACAAAGGACAACCATGCTGTCTTTTCTAAAGGGGTCATCTTAGCAACAAACTGATCATCACGAATTAGGGTTCGAATCTGTAGGCCATCAAACACGCCTGCTTTGATCTTCTCAAATGATAACCCTGGTAAAGCTGTGATTATGTGTTGGAAGCATTCACCTTCGGTTTCCAGCGCCTTGACAAATTGCTTCATCAAGTCTAATTTGATGTGAAGAGGAGGAAGTATGATCTTATCTCTGTTTAAAATTGGATCTTTTATGATATTTGGCATGCCTGCTTCAAGGGTGTCACGAATAGGCCAGTCCTTCTGGACCTGTCTTGTGCTCAGCTGTCCCACATACAGAGGAAACACGGAAACGTGGTAAAACCTTTCTGTTGTCCAAGTAGAAAGTTGACCATCTTTACGTCTATACAAATGATCCAATTGTGCTCATGCTACTTTAATAAGTCCATGACAATTCTCATATTGTCATAGTCTTCCTGCAAATGCACTTAGCGACCGACAGGTACTGCTCCATAGGCATTGCCATTATGTGAAAGAATTCACTTTAGACTGCGTTTTGAACTGTCTAAAAAGAGTCTCCATTCAGCAGGACTATGGTAAGGTACACCCAGTTCTTTGAGAAGCCCTGGGATGTCATGGCAGTAAACAGTCTGTCTTCTGAAAAGAAGGTCACAAAAAGCTGGTGACGATTTCTGACATATGATACTTTAACAGAGTGATCAACAAGATTCTTGCCTTGTAATCTTTACGCCAAAACCTCTGCTTTTTTCTTTAAAAGATTTAAATCCCACACTAAATCATTCAGTTCAGCCCGGGGGAAGAGGCTTGAGGAGACAGGGAAAGATTCAGTGTCTGAAGAACAGTCCTCCTATTGTGAACCCCTTTCTGACAATTCACAGTCATAACTGTCTTGTTTTTACATGGTTTACAAAAGTTCACATTTGTGCAATTTCATTAACCTCAAATTGCATACAAACTAGAGCTTGTGGAGAAAAACTAATTTCAGATTTGAAATCAGCGCCTAAAACTCCTTCAGAATCAGTTGAAATATCTAATGCAACTCAAAGTTTCTGAAAAATTGTAACCCAGTGTAATAGGTCTTTCTGTTTTTTGAATGTGTTTGAAGGTGCTATGTTAGGTGAGCAGAATGTTATGTCTGGGGAGGTGAAACTGAAGTTTGCTTAATGTGGTATATGTGTGTGGATGTCTCTGTTGTTTAATATGTAGAGTTGGTCCAATCGTATGGAAATGGGTTTGCCTCTTTTTGATATCCTAGTGGTTATACCAGTCTGTTTGTTTGGCATTGAGGTTTCCACCCAGAAGGACCCGAGGAAGGGTATTCATTGCCTTCAATTTGACTATCTAGTTTGGTGGTATGCACGGCGAGTGTTCTGGGGTGTTAATGATTGTGTTATTTTTAAGTGTTATTTTATGGTAATGTGTTATTTTGTGATTATGTGTTATTTTATGGTAAGGTGTTTTATGGTAAGGTGTTATTTTATGGCAAGGTATAATTTTATGGTAAGGTGTTATTTTGTGATAAGGTGTCATTTTATGGTAATATGTTATTTTGTAATAAGGTGTTATTTTATGGTAAGGTGTTATTTTATGGTAAGGTGTTATTTTGTGATTATGTGTTATTTTATGGTAAGGTGTTATTTTATGGTAAGGTGCTATTTTATGGTAAGGTGTTATTTTGTGATTATGTGTTATTTTATGGTAAGGTGTTATTTTGTGATTATGTGTTATTTTATGGTAAGGTGTTATTTTATGGTAAGGTGTTATTTTATGGTAAGGTATTATTTTGTGATAAGGTGTTATTTTATGGTAAGGTGTTATTTTGTGATAAGGTGTTATTTTATGGTAAGGTGTTATTTTATGGTAAGGTGTTATTTTATGGTAAGGTGTTATTTTATGGTAAGGTGTTATTTTGTGGTTATGTGTTATTTTATGGTAAGGTGTTATTTTATGGTAAGGTGTTATTGTATGGTAAGGTGTAATTTTATGNTAAGGTGTTATTTTGTGGTAAGGTGTTATTTTATGGTAAGGTGTTATTTTATGGTAAGGTGTTATTTTATGGTAAGGTGTTATTTTATGGTAAGGTGTTATTTTATGGTAAGGTGTTATTTTATGGTAAGGTGTTATTTTATGGTAAGGTGTAATTTTATGGTAAAGTATGAAACATTTCATGGAGAGGCTGGTCACTATATTTGATAATTTGTAGGTATGTAATGTGTTGTTGTGCTTGATATTTGCGTTGCTCTTAAATTTAGTTGATGCAGTCGATTTTATTTATACAATACATTAGTTTACTATTAGTATAAACCCATTTATATTTGTAGGTCATCTTGAAAAGTTAATGTCAGCTCAAGACTGTAGCCCCGAATTAAAGAAGGAGTACCAAGCAGTATTGGTTCGGGTGAGTTTTGACAGCTAAATTTTGCTGGCAATGGTTTAGAAACCAAATTTGCACCTCAGATAACTTACATTTTTCAAATGTAAATTTTGTAAGTTAACAATTTTTGTAAGCTCCATGGCTTAGTTGTTAGTGCAGCTGAACCTTGCTCTGAAGATTTTTTATTCAATTTTTTGTTTTGAAAAAAAATTGGTCTCCATAAAAGTAATTGATTGTACAGGAAAGGTTATTACGTCATAAAATCCACAGTTTCTACAGTAATGTCTTTGATAAGCGCAATGCCCGAGCACAATAGGAATGAGGTAAAGGACATTGAAGAAGAGAAGAAAACCTCACACGCCACATTTTCAACACCCCTACCTGCAGTGTTTCACAGACCATTGGTGACATTTATAGAACTGCCCCACTGTAACTGGTGCGAATATTGAGGCATATCCTAGTATAACTGAGAATAGCTATGTCGGATATTCCGAATGTTATGGGCTTTAAGGTTTTATTAGTATGTCAGAGATATTTAGTTGACAGATGATTATTTCGTTGTCATATAACGCAAATCCAAAATAACCCATTGCATATCATACTGACTTTGTGGAATGACCCCACCTCTTCATGTACACCAGCCACATAAGTAATGCAATCCTGTTTACTTCATATTAATGTTATTGAATGGATTCGGTGCTCAGGATACTACCGACTGCTTCTTTTGCATTGTACCAAATAGTTTGCTTTCGATTTGCGTTCATTTAGCACCCCATTTTCATTTTGAAATTGACTAGAAAACATAAACAGGACTTTTTTCTCGATGCACAAGGCATTATCGCTATTACAAGTCTATCACCACTTTGTGGATTTCACTAGGGCAATAACAAAGTTGTTTTTTATTGTTCATTGGTTTTTGTTGGTGTCGGCTGTCGGTTGGTGTCTATCCGGTTGATGGATAAGTATTCCTGCTGCCAACTGGAATGCAGTCCTGCCTGCTTGTCTCGGGGTATTTTTTGATAACCCTGTTGTACAGGGGCAATTGTATGTTTCACTACATGTTTTTGGTAAAACTACATGTTTATTTTATATTGTGTTTAATTGTACTGTTATTTTGTATTACATTATGATATTTTTTACAATATGCTACTACCCGCTTCCTATTCTTCTATTTTGATCTTTGTGTCATATTTAATATTGGAAATCTTTTTTTGTAATCTGAGTACCCAGATTGCTTTTTTCGTCATTTCGTTAACTAGTTGGACAATTACGGGAAGGACGAATTGTGGGAAAAAC
This sequence comes from Morbakka virulenta, assembly GCA_003991215.1. Classification (NCBI taxonomy): domain Eukaryota; kingdom Metazoa; phylum Cnidaria; class Cubozoa; order Carybdeida; family Carukiidae; genus Morbakka; species Morbakka virulenta. The sequence continues at coordinate 128,701 of RDPX01000023.1, forward strand.
TGCAAAAGTATGACGTTAAGGCACTTGGAACAAACAATGATATTTCCGAACCAGTTCTCTTTAATCTTATGTTCGGAACGTCAATAGGTCCAAGTGGAATGTTACCAGGGTACGTTATTTGCTATATGCACTGTAAATGTTACATAGAGTTATATGTTAATAAATGCTTGATAGACACCATTCATTTATAACTACGAGTGGGTTGTTTTGAATTAAGTGAATCCTATTTTAACTACCGTAATGCCTGTGTATAACCCGGTATTTTTTCGGCAATTTTCTCGGCTTAAACACCGAGTGCAAAATTTTAAATATTAGTGCTTTGGTAAATAAAAATTTAGACCGCTTTTTTAACGATATCCCCTCGTGTTTTACTTATTAAAATGAAGTATTTACAGCACTTTTGATGACAGCCTTTTGTTTCTTGGTGACAGAGAAACATTCTGCGCCTTAAACATTAGGACGGCTTATACATCGGACAGTACAAGAAGAAGTTTTGTTCAATAGTAAAATATGGAAATAACAACATATGAATATACCAATGATTAGTGTAGACATTATCACTAACAGTTAGTTGAGGCCTATGGGCTATTTTGAAGAAACAGGACAAGGTATACAACCGATATGCCTGAAAAAGGGAACTTGAAAACTGTGTGATAACCGTAAATGGCGAAAAAACCAAACAACTTGTGATTTCAGAGAAAAGAAGAATTCGGGAAAAGCGGATCAAAGATAGACATGAGAAACATTGGGATAACTGATAACAACATAGTTTCAATGCAGAAGTGGCAATGGCCCGGTTTTGTAAATACCCGATCTAAATAAAGAAATAGGTAGATAAATAAATTGATAGACTAAGTAAGCAAACAAGCAAGCATTTGGAATTTGGAATGAAAAAGTTCTCTCTTTCACTGTGTCTATGTGTCTGTCTATGTGTCTGTTTATGTCTCTCTCTCTCCTTTCTCTCCACCCTCTCTTTCTTTCTCTCTCTCTCTCTCTCACTCTCTTTCCTTCTCTCCCTCTCACTTTCTCTTTCTCTCTCACTTTCTCTTTTCCTCTCCCTTCCTCTCTCTTTCCTTTCCTCTCTTTCCTTTCCTCTCTCTTTCCTTTCCTTTTTCTTTCCCTTCCTTTCTTCACCCTCTCTTTCATTTCCTCTCTCCGCCCTTTCTTCCCCCCTCTCTCTCCCCTCTCTCCGTACGCGTGTATGCGTGTGCGCATTGAAATGCTTTGGGTAAATTTGAAAGCTCCGCTTTAAGTTCCTTTATTCCTTTTTGAAGTAAACTGAGTATTTTGTAAGCAATGGAATATAGCCGTTTTGTTGTGAAATCAGCTGGACAAAAACGAGATTGATAGGATTTCTAAGATCAACTAAAAAATGGCGAAAATACTGGGTCAAAAATGAGGTTTTTAAAAGGCCACCCAACTGTAGGAGAAGTAGAGACTTTTAGATATTTAGGGGGCTTGTCAACGGTCCATTTGATGAGCAGGAGTAGTATGTTGAATTTTATTTAGATACAGGAATTAGATTCCACTCCTCTTACATTTCCATACATTACTTACAATTATTTTAATCCTAGAGTTGGAGGCATAAAAATTATTAAATCAGTTAGCGTGCAAAGAGGAAGACCTCTTGAGTCAGTTATATCATTGAGTTTTATTGGTAGTCTTAGCCTTAATGATATTTTTAGGATACAATTATCACAAGATTGTTTTACAGTTCCATCGCTATTTTCTCCTTAGATATTTACGACCGGAGACTGCACAAGGAATATTTTTGAATTTCAAAAGATTACTTGAATATAACAATGGCCGCTTACCATTTGGAGGTGCCCAGATTGGATGTGGTTTCAGAAACGAAATATCACCAAGAGCAGGTTTATTAAGGGTCAGGTGTGTATTTGGTTTAGTATTTTTGTGTGGTTGCCTTTTCTGTTAATCTGAGTATAAACGGCTTATCGGGAAATCTTGTTAAATGAAAGAACCGTTTAACTTACGGCATGGATGGTATTGCTGCTGTTTTAGTAATATTATTGCTTTCCACATCTTTCTCGTTTTTCTTATCTTTCTTGACCTGTCAAGACAAGTCGTGTCACAGCACTCCACCCTGGCTAAACCACACATAAACAACCATTTTATTGGTAGGTATGTGTCTTAGTTGATAGTGTTAAACCACAAGACCCATTGGGTCAATAATATGGGTTAGGTTTGGCTTAAAAATCAAAGAAATGATCCGCCAAAATTATATTTATTATGTATTATATATATATATATATATATATATATATATATATGTATATATATATANCAGTTCCATCGCTATTTTCTCCTTAGATATTTACGACCGGAGACTGCACAAGGAATATTTTTGAATTTCAAAAGATTACTTGAATATAACAATGGCCGCTTACCATTTGGAGGTGCCCAGATTGGATGTGGTTTCAGAAACGAAATATCACCAAGAGCAGGTTTATTAAGGGTCAGGTGTGTATTTGGTTTAGTATTTTTGTGTGGTTGCCTTTTCTGTTAATCTGAGTATAAACGGCTTATCGGGAAATCTTGTTAAATGAAAGAACCGTTTAACTTACGGCATGGATGGTATTGCTGCTGTTTTAGTAATATTATTGCTTTCCACATCTTTCTCGTTTTTCTTATCTTTCTTGACCTGTCAAGACAAGTCGTGTCACAGCACTCCACCCTGGCTAAACCACACATAAACAACCATTTTATTGGTAGGTATGTGTCTTAGTTGATAGTGTTAAACCACAAGACCCATTGGGTCAATAATATGGGTTAGGTTTGGCTTAAAAATCAAAGAAATGATCCGCCAAAATTATATTTATTATGTATTATATATATATATATATATATATATATATATATATATATGTATATATATATAATTGCAGTTACGCGGTCACGGCAACTATTTCTGAGATCTTTTTCAAGCTTTTCGGTCCTGTGCTGTCAACTTTTCTGTTCAAAATCTTCCCTTTTCCTCAGAGTTGGTATTGGAAAGTCAGCTTTCATTAGTTTTGCTCTGGTGATATCTTTGTTTAATGTTACGATAGTTTCCCGAGGTTTGCTTGTAAACGCGTTTTCTGATCTTCCAAAATAGAATTTGATCGTCTTTTCCTCAGGTGTTTAATCAGATAGGCGTAATATGGGGCCGAAGAATCACCATCTGCCTTTCAAAATAGCAATTGAAATTGGTCTTTCTTCGTACCTTCAATACGAATTTTGTTTGGAAATCTTGTTTGGAAACCTTTTTCCTATTAGCTGTCAGAGTTGTTTGTGAAAAACATCGAGACTTTTGGCTTCTTTTTCTGTCATACCCTAAGTTAATCAGTTGTACATTAAGAGTTGTTATATAGATGTTCTGTAAAGCTTGACGGGATGCTGTTCACTGATGTGATCCTTTCTGATCCAGATGTGATTTAGTCTATTCATGGATGCTATGGACAATTGTTTACTTCTTTGTATATCATCTGTATCACCTAGCAAAAATATGTCTGCTCTCTTTTGCTATTGTTTACTTTCGTATTATCTCGTATTGGAATCTCTCAAATCTTAGCTGTGGTAATTAGTGTTCCTCTCTTTTTCGTCAGCCTATATGGCTTTCTGGGGTAAAAAGTTTGTAGGACCATTACCACTTTCTTGATCGTCATTATAATCATTAATATCATGTCTAAAGAACCTTACTTTCTGAAGTGATTTTTCAAAATGAATGTCTTACAGTATGCCACTGAGTGCGATTACCTTGTGGCGAACCCATGTTGCTACTGGAGGGCACTGTTTCAGCATTGTTTTTTCTTATGTCCAGTGTCGTATTGCATAAAAATAACTGCATCATTCTTGCATCATTTTGCTCGACAAAAATATTTAAATGCCATTGAGCTGTGCACGTCGGATTGTGTTAAAAGTGCTGCTCTTGTCTATACCGGTGATGTAAACTTTAATTTATGATATTTGTGTTTTTGCAATAATCCTTTTGTATGCCCATACTATAACTGATGTAGTGCGATTTAGTCGATATGCTGCTTGAGAATCTACTTGAAACTGTTCTCTTAGGTTAAATGGGACTATATTTGACAAGATCTTTCTCAGTACTGGGAGTAAAGTTACTTGTCGTAGGTTGGTAACAGGTCCTTTGGTTTTGCTAGGCTTCACCCAGTATTTCCGTGCTGGCTTCGAGCAGAGTCAAAGAAGCATACTTAACCATTTTGGCTGATATGTTGTCAATTCGTGGGGCATTGTTATTTTTTAGTTGCTGATTGCTGCTACTTGTACTGTTAATATTTCTGTATTCGATTTTCTAGCCAGTCCATCATATGTGTGTATACTATTGACAACTTGGTCATAAACGTACTCCTGGATATGTTCTTTGACTATTTTGGCTTGTACATCTTTGAATGACCTTCAATTTATTCTAGCTAACTAACTTTCAGATTTAATTCTGGTTCCTTATTTTGCCAGAGTCTTTGCTTGATTTTATGCATGATCTGCCAAATTTGTAGGTTTCAAAAAATAGGATGAGCAATACTTTGTAGAAAAATTATTTTATATTTTGCAATACGATTTCATTTTATTTATGCATTTAGAGAGTTCCTCATGGCAGAGGTAGAATATTTCGTTGATCCTGAAAACAAAGAGCACCCCAAATTTTCATCAGTAGCACACTTGAAAGTCCGTCTTTGGCATCGTTCAAAACAAATGGCAGGTGAATCGCCTGTAGAAATGACCCTTCAAGAGGCAATCGATCAGGTATGCTTAAATAAATAATAAAGTTATGCAATCGTTGTAGTTGGATTTTCAACAATTATGGTTAGTTCCATGCTATTTAAAAGCCATCATTCCTTTACACAAGGCAAAATCAGATTACTGACGACGAAAATGCATTTCTTGGCTGAGCCCTCCGACCGCTTATTCAGAACGGGTCTTAAACAGTGACGCTTTGTTGGGGCGTCATTTATTATGAAATACGGTATATTCACTATCTCCATAATAATATTTTAATATTATTGTTCACATATGATTTTTACTTTTTGCACGTTCGTTAAAAAATAGAGGTACGCAGGAGGGGGAGCTGTTTTAATTACGAAATGGGAAAGAGCGCGTCGCCGATAGGCGGGCGGTACTGCTTGTTGACAAATTGAGTACAGAGAAATTTATGTTTTTTCGGGAGATGGCGCTTGTTATTTTTAGTTTCCTAAATGAAGCGTCTATTTAAGAGCGCGTTTAGTCCAAGTTAGAAGTTAAAGAAATGCGGTTTTTTGAAAGGTAACATTTTCTTGAAGGTTTAATTCGAATTGGAGAAAAGACAGGATTGTATCTAAAAACTGTGAACTTGCCACTGATGGAGGTTATGGAAATATATTATGAATGAAAAATTTGTTTACTTTCCTGACTTTAAGTGTTTGTGTCTGATTTTGTTGGGTTAAGGATTGGATCATATTATGAATTGTGTTTCATTTGGGTAGGGTTGTTTTTAAGATTCTGCAAAATGCTCAGTCAAATATATAATAGCTGACCCTGATGAAGTGGGATCAAGTTAAAAGCGCATATTGCTTGAGTAGTGCTCATAAATTGAAGTTGTTTTTTGGAATGAAAATATTGCTGTTAGGGGTGCAACAAGAAATTTTGATTTCAAAAGTGGGTTTGTGCTATGATGATATCAACAGATGGTAAGGGGCTTGCATAACTTACGAGAATGGATATATTAATTGTATGACGTATGGACGTGAGGACCTTAGTTAAGTACAAAGGTTTGTTTGGCATTTTTTGACCGATAAATTGGACTACAGAGGAAAACGGGCACAAAGCTACTTAATTAATAAGATGTATGTTGATTAACTTTCAAGATTAAATGAAAGATTGGCGTGTGAGGCATACTTGGTAAAACAAGTAATATCGTTATTTTCCAATTTTATAGTCCGTTGTGAATTGCTTATTATAAAGGATTAGAAAAATTATCGTTAAAGTTATATTCAACTTTCATAATATTACAAGTTGTTGAGACGTGTTGAGTTACATACACAAATCAGTCCTGAAGGAAAGGCTTTCTTTGTTCTTAATCATCCCATCCAGGGGTATATTATAATCCCATACAATTTTATTTATACCCAGTAATGACAAGCTTAATTTTGTTAAGTACCGTTTTGTGTACAATGTTATGTAAAACTATCAAGTACATAACCAGTGCGATACACTAAAGGCCATAGATTGCCTCCACTTGTTCTCTGGTTCTTTAGTCTTTGTATCAAACAAAGATATTGTGTCATTTGACTCCGTAAGAAGAATGGAAGCATTATTTCCTGCAGCACAAATACCTTTTCAAATCAGCACTCCATTCTGTCCGAAACTAGAATATTGTGATAAGCGACGATGATTTATGATTTTTAAATTTTTTGTCATTTAATACCATTTACTACCAACAAGGGTTGAAGCCACCTGATTACACAGGGCGACCTGGGTTTTTTTACTTGTTACTGACTATCTCCAAAACATTAATTTGTTAAAAATATTAATACAGAATACAATATTTCAGTTCTACATTAAAGCGGGTATTCATGCAAGACCTGTAAAACAGTATCAACTGTTAAAACGTACATTACAGTTACTTTAAAAATTGATTGACAAGCTCAACAAAATATGCTGGTAAAAACCCAAAGACATAGGCAACCTTGAAAACTTCTTCACCCTATTCCGAAAATTAGACAGGTACTCAGACCGTCTAAACTTTACAGGCAAAGATTTAAAACTCATACACTGGTAAAGAAAAAGGCAGATCATGCACTTTCTAGCCTAACCTCGGAACTATAAGCGAAAAACATGGGTTTCTTGTTCCAGAGGTATGCTTAATTAAAATACGTTCTAAAGTTGTAACCAATCAAACTTATCTTAATATTTTTCAAACCAAAATACGTTCAAGTTTTAGTATAAGTTTTAGTGCAAGTTTTAGTGCAAGTTAGTTTTAGTGCAAGTTTTAGTGCAAGGTCATTGAAATTGGGATGCACAACTATCTTGTCCGTGCCGGAGACATTACAAACTTAATATTACAAAATTAAGCCAGTTACTGCTAACAAAAAATATTCTGGACGCCGTACTTTCAAGGCAGTGACGCACCCAGAATTCGGTACCGTTGGTATAACAGCTGATACTTTCCCGCTTCATCACGTTTNAGTTAGTTTTAGTGCAAGTTTTAGTGCAAGGTCATTGAAATTGGGATGCACAACTATCTTGTCCGTGCCGGAGACATTACAAACTTAATATTACAAAATTAAGCCAGTTACTGCTAACAAAAAATATTCTGGACGCCGTACTTTCAAGGCAGTGACGCACCCAGAATTCGGTACCGTTGGTATAACAGCTGATAATTTACCGCTTCATCACGTTTGGGATTAGAAAATGACCACAAAAACTATTTTTTGAAGTTGAAGTAGAACAGCTTTAAGGTTTTTTTCTACCCAGTACAAGATAAGGAGGGTTAATAGTTATATTTTCACTGGAAAGTAATAGAACAAAGGATAGTTTGTATTCTGGTATGGGTATACCTTTTATAGAGTGGTTAACCAGACGATACCCCCAAGTTCAGAACATTTCAACCTGAGCTCCCATCTACATTTTGCTTGTCAGTCTTGTCAGTCTATACTTATCTTAGCTATAACCTTAAACTCTATTTGCCTTTTTCTTTATTGTTTGTTTGTTTTCATTTAACTTGCAGGGCATAATTGAAAATACGACAGTAGCCTACTTTTTAGGTCGTATATACCTATTCATGGTTAAAGTTGGCGTAAATGAGGAGATGATGAGATTTAGGCAGCACTTAGCCAATGAAATGGCACATTACGCGTGCGACTGTTGGGACTGTGAATTAAAGACAACATATGTAAGCACATACATTTGTTAATTTTTATCAGTAGTGATACATTATTACTGGGCGCAGACAACCTATTTTGCAAATGTTTTTGTAGGTGATTTGTTACTTGTGTCAAGGTTACGTAATCGTTGAAACAACGAAGTGCTGTGATTTGCAGTAGAATATCGTGCCCTGTCACACAATAAAGCCGTTAATGTGTTTATAATTGTATGGTGTTATGCAGGTATGTGTGTATTTATGCGCTGGTCAGGACATGTAGTACCCTTTACAAGATGACGTTCTTCTAAATCAACCTTTTTACGGATAACGTCCAAGTGGAAAACGGACACCACACTACATAAAAAAGAGCGTTAAAGAAATTGCATTAAGGGTAACTAGAAATAAAATTTAGTAGCTCGACCGATGTTGCTGGATATCCCACCGAGTAGAAGCTCTCTTTACAAGAAGGATATAACGTTTTTATAAAAACCATATCACATTTCCTAACCGTAAGAGTGTGGCATGAAAAGAGGCTAAGGTATGCCTAACAACTGAGGTAAAGTTCTGGCAGTATGAAACATTTGGACTTGTTATGTTGTTGAAGGTACGTTAATCATATGAAGTCCCATTTTAGCATATCATTCGCCAATCAAGGCCACAATATATAAAAGGTACACTTATTAGCAAAATTTTAGAAAAATGTTTAGTAAGAAATTCAGAAATGTATTTTAGTTGATGCATCTGAAGTCACTGTTCGACAGAAATGAAATGAAATATGTTTCTTTTACGGTCTTTGGCAATTTCAGTGTTGAACTGTAATTTATGTCGTTTAAATAGTTCTCGACTATTTTTTAAATATTAAAACACACCCATATTAACTGTTTGAGATGTGGCTTCTGTTCTCTGTTAGGGTTGGATTGAGTGTACCGGATGTGCTGACCGGGCATGCTTTGATTTGCACCATCACTCAGTTGCCAGTGGAGAGAAGTTGGTTGCGCAGGTGGATTTACCTTCCCCAGTATCCTTTTCAGTTTTAGTAGGTACTGTAAGAAAACAATTATTGAAACATTATTTTTTTTTAAAAAATGTCTGTTATTCCTAAAATAGGGAGTTTACAAATATTTTACCGGTAAACTTACTACCTGTTCTGTCATGATCAAGTCATTTAACTTATAATTAATTTTCTTCGGAAATGGCTACTGCTAATAATGCACAGATAAGCCCTGAAATCAGGCTATAATCATGAAAGCTTGTTAAGAGCATGGTAATGACTGGTGGAGTAACCTTTTACCTTGTCTTGAAGCTAAGTTGAGTTTTACGCTATGGTCGGCAATGAGCTGTAGGAAGGTGATGACTATAAATGTGTACCTCAGAAATCGATGTGCTGAGTAATCCTCGTAGCCCCTTGGGTTTACTTGGCGTACACTTGTTTGGTAAAGTTGATGTATCAAATGGTCCACAGGTTTGGGAGTTTTTTCGATTTTTTTGTTGCCATGTCTGCTGTCTATTTCACACACACACACACACACACACACACACACACACACACACACACACACACTCATATTTCTCATATTTGCGAGAAGCATTTTAATCCAGGTCAATTCAAGTATGTATAACTGTTTTTGTGAAATAAGTAAGAGCAAATCAGGTTGCAAGACATCACCAGTTATAATGCATGGTGATAAGAATCCAAAATATCAGCGTATATTGCACACCCTTCAAGAGGTTTGAGAACTCCATCTAAAAACTGTAATGTTGAGTTGTGTATCCAAGTATAATGACCTTTCTGAAGGTACGTTTTGCAGTCGGTAACAACATGAAGAAGGGTTACTGATTCAAAGCAGGAAAAGCAAAAAAGAAAGAATTAGACTTTCATCTTTGACAGGTATTGAAAGAAGTAAATTGAGTAATGCTGCACAGACAGTGAACGCTGTGTCAGGCAAAATTGTAACAACAGATATCACTTCAATGACCATTTTGATACTGGCTTTGTGAATGTGAGGGAAGGAGCAACGAGAGAAAAAACAGATACAAGCAAACAGCCCAGGCAGAAAAGAAGACTGGAACAACAAGTTAGTGATTTGAATTGGGACCATGGAAGAGTGAATGCGATGGATGATGCAGGGAAAAAAGAATCAGAAACATGTATATTATTTCCGGAATCGGTTTGAAATAAGCAGACTAGAGTAGGAGTCATACGGGAAGAAATTAAGCAAAAAATAGCAGCAAAAACTGCTCAACGGTATAGTGATTAAATAAGCAAGCCAATACCTTCAAAACGGAATATTTCAAAATTACCAGATAAGATTTTATCAGAATGTCAACTGTGGTGAAAAACAAAAGAAGATCCAAGCACTTCACTCGAAGAACTCAAGAGACGTCTGGTCTTCAATGTGGAGCAAGAAGGTGGAGCATAACAAGGAATCAAAGTGACTGCAATATTTTTAAAGGGAGATGGAAAGGCAAGAAAACCAGGAGATGATTGCAATTGCTGAAGAGAAAAGAGAAAGTTCTTACAAAGGGTGCCGAATTGGAAAGCACCTGGAACAGATATGGTTCATGGACACTGGTTTAAATACTTTACGAGTATGCACAATAGCTTATAGGGCAATCTTTGAGATTGCTAAGAAGGAGGAAAAGTGCCAAAATGGATTACAAAAGGAAAGGCCGTGTTGATACGGAAGGATCCATCTAAAGGAAATGATCTCAGCAACTACAGACCGATAACATGTTTGTCCTTGGCTTTCAAAAGCTATATGCCCGCAATTCGGAACAACCGGCCCTAATGCAGCAGTTGGCTTGTGCCAATTTGTTTGCTTGTGGATCTCAAAACATTTCGGTGCCTTTTCACACAATTAGAACCAACACTGATGTACGCTTGCCCCTTGCTCCTTTCACTTAGCAATGCCTTGTTATGCTTCATGCAGTACAGACAAAATATACGGTCTAGTGTTTTAAAGTTGTATAACATTTTTGCTACAATGACCTTGACAACCACAGGTATCAGTTGACGTTGTTGAAGTTGTTTTAAATAAGCCAGCTGTCGGGAAAGCATTCAAAAAAAATGCAAAAGCTATTTCTGATCATGTTGCAAAATTTAAAGAGGCTGAAATACTGGCCTTAGAAAAAGCTCTAGGTGACAATAAGTAAGTATCAGTACTTATTTCTCAATATTGTTTTTTTCTAAAATTTACTTTACTTTCAGGCTATCTTTTAAGTCCCCTGTGCCACATCATCTCTTTTGTTGTCCAACGCTTTGTTTAGTTTTTTACTGCTAATGATTGTTTATTGCGCGTACAAGGGAATTATACCCTGTACTCTTCGGTAGTTTATGTAGTATAAGTTGAAATGAACAAGGAAATTTCATTTTTCCTTATGTATATTTATATGTGCCTATACTTTAATATTTTTGTATACAAACAAGATGCATTGGCATAAAGACCATTTTCTCAGTAATATGACCTTAAAAATATGCAATACTTAATATGAATGATGGCAATAGGAATGAATGTCAACATTAAATCAGTAATGCCTTTTCTTCTATGTTATTTATTTTGATTTTGATTTTTCATGTGTACTGTACCTTTTTGTTTTACATGTAGAGAAAGCCATGCATACAGATAGATAGATAGATAGATAGATAGATAGATAGATAGATAGATAGATAGATAGATAGATAGATAGATAGATAGATAGATAGATAGATAAATAGATAGACAGATACATACATACATACATACATACATACATACATACATACATACATACATACATACATACATACATACATACATACACAGATAGATAGATAGATAGATAGATAGATAGATAGATAGATAGATAGATAGATAGATAGATAGATAGATAGATAGATAAATAGATAGATAGATAGATACATACATACATACATACATACATACATACATACATACATAGATACGTACATACATACATACATACATACATACATACACAGATACATAGATAGATAGATAGATAGATAGATAGATAGATAGATAGATAGATAGATAAATAGATAGATAGATAGATAGATAGATAGATAGATAGATAGATAGATAGATAGATGATGGATGGATGAATGGATGGATGGATGGATAATACATATTTACATATATACATACATATATATATATATATACATACATATATACAAACATACATATATACAAACATACATACATACATACATACACACACACACATAGATTCAAAGATTCATAGATTCATAGATTCAAAGATACATAGATAGATGTATGGATGGGCAGGTAGGGATGATTCAGTCAACGTTTATGTATTTATTTTGGTTATTTCCAAGGGATTGCGTTTTTATATTTTTGGAATAAATTTCGTTTTTTAGGTTTTATGTTGATTCTCTGCTCTCCTTTTACTTTTTAGAGACTACTCACTGAATATTGAAAACGAGGAATATGTGATACAGAAAAACATGGTAAAAGAAATTAAACGATACAAAAAAGATCTGCATGGTATGTATTGATTATTCATAGAGAATGCATTAACTTCATTTTCTTGGGAATAGATATATGATGAACAAAATTCTCTCGGGTCATTCTTTAAGATTGCGGAAAATGTACACTTTTGATAAAAACAAATTGTTTATTGTTGCTGCAATGAAAGCCATTTGCTTTACAACAAAGCTTAGGACACAAGCGATGAAACTTGTTATACCCAGTCAAAGATTTTCACAATTGTGTTTGTGCCCTTTACCCTGTCACTCAGAATTACGATATTTTTTACACTAAAGACCCATTAAATAAGCACACACCCTGATTAAACGCACCCCCAAATCCAAAGGGGTTTCAGTAGTTTGACCATCTCATGAATTACAATAATTAAGCATTCGTTTGACTTTGATTGTATGACATGTTAATTCACCTACCAAGGTTGTGTTATTGCTGCACAGCTGCCCAACATATCCTCGTATTAAGCATCTCAAGTATATAAATATCATGTTTTTGCCACTGAATACGACGTCCAAGTTGCAAACTGTGGATAAGGACGTCTTTAACTCCTTGAATGCTAGGTTCAGAATATCATCTGCGCATAAGTTAATTGAATGGATTGCCAAAAAAATTCGTTGTAACGTTTCCAATGCGCAAATGCTGGGGACGAAATGGAAGAATATTCCTAAGCACGTCATCGTAAATTGCCTTTCGAAGACAGGCATTTCGGAAAACAAACAGAAAGCTGCCATTCGACTTGACGATGATCACTTTAAAATTTTCGATGACCTGTTAAGTATTTTATGTAAAACTGCACCCGATATAATTCCTGTTGGTACGACGTCGAATAGCCACGTTACACTAGATGAAAAACTAGTTAACCTTGAGTCCGTCTGGTCACAAGGGGAGCTGTTGTTGAAGAACACAATAGGTGAAGAGAATGAAGAAGATGAGATTGGACAGATAAGTACGATATTCCAGTACCGTGCCGCCAATGAGGTGCTGATAGCTATAGAAACCTTCCATAGCTATTTTTTGTTTATTGATAATGGAAACGAAATACAGGAACATCTAAAATGGATCAATTGTATCATTAAAACTGATTTACAAGAAAGCTTAAAACAAGCAACGATCGATGATTACTTTAGTACGCGGTGTTAAACTTTGCATAATTTATGGTGAATCTTTCAAGGTCTTGTCTCTGCTCTGTTTGTATATATTTTTACCGGAGATAGTAGTTAATAAGGTTTATGTTTTGTAGTGCAATCCAAACCTTGCGTTCAGAGAGAGAGAAAGAGAGAGAGATAGAAAGAGAGAGAGAAAGAGAGAGAGAGAGAGAGAGAGAGAGAGAGAGAGAGAGACAGAGACAGAGAGACAGACAGAGACAGACAGGTAGGCGCTCACACAAACACACACTTACAAAACAAATTAAATCCGATTTCTACTCTTTACGATTATCCCATTGCTTTGCAACTGTTTGCTTTATTTCTTGTGCCTTTTAATTGGCATAAGTGTTATCATTCTAATTTAGTTCGGGAGGTAGAGCCTCATGTTATTGAGCCCTCGTTTGGAATCGGAAGAATAATGTATGCCGTCCTGGAGCACAACTTCAAAACCAGGGAAGATGCTGATCAGAGAGCAGTAGGTTTTCCTTTATCGTTGTTTTGTTGAAGGCTAATGCATTCCTTGTCTCAAGAGCTCCAGTAACCTTAGAAAAGTGTCAGCCCATTTTTATNCCTTACAAAACACATTAAATCCGTTGTCCACTCTTTACGATTATCCCATTGCTTTGCAACTGTTTGCTTTATTTCTTGTGCCTTTTAATTAGCATAAGTGTTATCATTCTAATTTAGTTCGGGAGGTAGAGCCTCATGTTATTGAGCCCTCGTTTGGAATCGGAAGAATAATGTATGCCGTCCTGGAGCACAACTTCAAAACCAGGGAAGATGCTGATCAGAGAGCAGTAGGTTTTCCTTTATCGTTGTTTTGTTGAAGAGCTCCAGTAACCTTAGAAAAGTGTCAGCCCATTTTTATTTACAAATTAAAGGTAAAAATTTATCATATAATATATTAAACCTGACACAAAAAGGTTTTTATTCTTGTATTGCATGTTATATTATTAGTGTGAGTATTATAATAATAATATTATTATTGTTGTTGTCATTATTGTTGTTGTTATTATTGTTGTCGTTATTAGTTTTATTATTGGTGGTAGTAGTAGTAGTAGTGTTTTTATTATATTTTTTATCTTTTCAGTTTATACTTTAACTTGATGCATTTTTACACATCCTTGCCCCCTATAAAATATATTCACAGTTTAGTTGTATGTTTTACTTTTGTATACATTTCAATTATATTTTTGAATATTGAGTGGTTGTATTGCTTATTAAATTTGTGCTTGCTTTCGCCAAGCTTTTACTACTTTTTCCCCTCGTGATACCAACCAGTTATCTGGTACCCTTTCCTTTTTATATGGTTTTTGTTTTCCTGTCTTGCGTCATCCAGAGATGTCAATGTTTCTCAATTTTTCTCCTTCTATCTCACTTCCCTTCTCAGTTTTCCAACCAATTAGTGCCTTTATACCTTATATGGTTCTTAACTAATAGAAATACGTTCGTTTAGTGCAACTGGTATTGGAGCCGTTTTATCTTTATGTCTAATTTATTTAGTTTTCATGCATGTTAAGGTATGTGGACCATCACGAGATGGACCGAGCATGACCTGTGCTACAGTGGAGATTGAAATACCAAACAATAAATAAAGTAAATAAAGAAATCGAGATTATTGACAGAGTAGCTGCGTAAAGTTAACCAGCTGTACCCCAGGAGGTAAATGTAGACAGCGAGACCTGATGCGCGACAGCCCATAAGGTTCACTTGGAATCAAACTTTTTTGAAATTACGTGGGATGAAATATTATAGACGTGTAGATTTATTTAAAACTACCCGGTTAAAGCTTGTTGGTCAGTTTCAAACCCAGACGCTTCTCTGTAAAGTCAAGATTTTGTTATCAATTGTTATACAAGGTAGTATGCTAAATAACGAACCAGGTTCGAGTCAGTGCCTGTGGCTTTTATGAGCACATGCGTACCGCCTGAGCTTTGGCCGCTACGAATCCAACCAGATCATTTTGTAACCGTAGCTTTCAGTTTCAGCTTCAACCAAAGACATTTATTCAAAACCAGTTCAATGCACACTTAATTTTCACTTCATTATAGTTGAAAATCCCCTCCGTCATTGTAATTTTCGAAGTGATCAAGTTGTTCCTTCTTTAAAAGAGAAGTCGTCGTTTTTGAGGAATAGCCCTTTAAGATGCCTAATGTTGGGGGAGTGAGGAAAATGGTGCTCTGAGGTGAAAGATATGCAAAATCATTTGCGTATCTTTTTACGCTGATTGCACAGGTGATAGACCATGTAGCGATAAAAGCAGTAGCACATGTTTGAACTCATTTTGAATCAAATTCGGTGGATATTTTTTCACTACTTTATAAGATAAAGCTTGGGATTTTTCACTATTCAGAAACAATTCTTCTATACATAAAGTGCTTAAAATTTCGATGTCATTTTTTCAATGCCATTTGAATATTTATGTCGTTTTATTTCTCCCATAGTATTTATCGCTGCCTGCACCCATTGCGCCAGTAAAATGTTCAGTCCTTCCGCTTAGCAAGAATACTGAATTCAACCCTTTTGTTAAGTCACTATGTAAGTATAAAAAACGTAGTTTTAGTACTGACATTTTTAATGAATTAATAATAGGTAGAAGGCTGCTAAAAGTTTAAAGAACGTAAGTTTTTGTATTAATTTTAAGTTAATAAACCTTACATATTTTTGTTTTCAATGGCCCCATTGTTAAATTTTGAGCAATCAACCCTGAACAAGAATAGTCTGCTAGAACTGTGCGATTTCTTACAAATTTACACTGACCAACAGTAGTTTTTCTCTGTTAGTAACTGTTTCTCAATTATTGTTATCCTTGCAGCATGGGTATACGCTATTCAAATTTCGCTAGTCAAAAATCATTGAGACGTTGTTTCCAAAGTACGACCAAGTTTATGGGTATGAAGAGTTTTCGCATCAAGCGCTGAAATGTTATACCAAAACTTCTTTTTACCCTCATGCGCAAGTAAGAGTCGAAAAAGAAAATTATGAAATTTCTTGTACATCATCCCAAATGCAAAGCAATGTGAAAACGAAGAGATGGTTGAGAAAACCCATCAATTTTTTAAAGAAGGATTAGGAAATCCCGCCAGCTTTTTGTTTGCGAAGCCTGCCAGCGTTTTGTGTGGAAAGCCCTCCAGCTTCCTGGTGACGGGCTACCTAAAACAATTGTAAATTATAAACAAATTATTTTTGTTTGCAAAGAGGAGGTGGTGAAAATTGAATTTGAATTGCCTCCAGTGTTTTTTTTAATAAAAGGTAGACCTAGCTCAGCCAATTACTATGAAGTGCCTCAGCTCGAAATTTTCACGGCATTCACGGTTTAGCAGGAAGTGCTGTGCTATAGCACTTCCTGCTTTGTACCCTTGCATTGTTTTGTTTAAGTCGGCAAACACCGGATTTTTTATACTGGGCATGTGCTGTTTTACGCTATCTGTCACCCTCAAGGATGGACGGCCAAGTATTTCTACATTAAGTTGGCAATGCCCCTAGTTTTTTGCATGACACCATACAATGAGGCTGGATTTGACCACAGACACAGCTTTATGCTTATTACTAATATTTATTATTAAGCTGCTTTTACAGCCCTTAAAGGCACACATTCTATCAACGGAAAGTTAATACTGTTTTATCAGACAGAAACGTTACCTGAAACCTGGAGAAATTTTATCCACAGAAACAGATAAAAATGTCGACGTCATTATATGTTGCTGCGCACTATTATGTCAAAGTTTATTTGGTTGCTCATTCTTAAATGTAAAGGTGAGCAGCCAAAAAATTGGCAAGAGATTTTTGGGAGATTAGTACATGAATGTTCCTGTGTACTTTTGTGACAGTTTGCATGATTTTGAATATGATTTTAATTTGAATGTCATAGTGAGTGTAATGATTTTTTGTTTTTCACACCTTCGTGATAAACGCCAAGCTAAATATTTAGATTTCAACGTTGCTTAGGAGGAATATAATATTTGATTTTATTGGATAAAAGACCACGTTGATACATTAATGACACATTTTTACTTGTTTCAGTACTGTGATTTATGGTTCCGTTATTATAATCACTAAACTAGCATCCCCAAAAAAGATTTGATGGGGGGGGGGTGTAATGACATTTGCCAATTGTTGATCATAATGTATTACTGCGTTCAAAACCTTGTTGATTTGGCTCTTCCTTTGGTTTTCTGGATTAATTTAATTCATATGTTGTGTAATTCATTTCAGCGTCTGCCTTGACAGAGCTCGATTTACCACACAAAATTGACGATTCAGGTGGATCTATAGGTCGGAGATATGCACGAACGGATGAGATCGCCATACCCTATGGAATAACCGTGGATTTTGATACAATCAATAAATCACCACATACTGCAACACTACGTGAAAGAGATTCCACCCGGCAGATAAGAACAGATGTAAGTTTTGCATCTGTATCTCGATTTATAAACTTTACTATACATAGGATAAGGAGAACATCCTTTATTATTATTATTATTATTATTATTATTATTATTATTATTATTATTATTATTATATTTGTTATTGTCAACGAACAACTGTTGCCTAAGAAAAGTGGTTGGGGTTTAATTATATGCGCATAATGGCGATACTGATTACTGATTGATTATCTGAAGTGACTGGAAGACCCAACTATGACATTCAACTGGACGATAGCTTTTTTCAAGGCAAAACTGTTAAGTGGTGTAAATACACTTTTCCACATTTATGACGTCAGAAAATGAGAATCGCCGTTATTTTTCTGAAATATTAAGTAATAAAACAACAAAACTATTTGCTTTTGTTCCTCTTTGAAAGAAATTTAGTAAGTAGTTTTCATGTTGTATTGACAAATGATAAAGACAGAATAAATTTTTTTTGCATGAGTTTATTCTTTTATATATACCCAACATCGAAAGACCAAGGGACCTTTCCTTCAATATCTTGTGCTAATGATAGCAATTCACTGGGGATAGACTCAGTGAACGACATCGGCCGATCGGCTGTTTAATACCTCATGAGTAGGTGAGTACGTAAGCGACTGCTTTGTCTGCATATTCTGACTCCTCAATATCACTGGGTTCTGTGGTTCGAATATCTACGACTTAAAACAAAATAATATATTTGGGTCGCTTTAAGTACACATTTAACTCGGTAATGTAGTGTATTTATTGCTGATTAATTTGCTAGGATATAATTTTAATACAGTAAAATATCAAATATTAGCAACTGAACAACTCACATTAAGATGTTAGAAGTGTACATTAGAACTTGACTAGAGATATTTGGATTTTCACTTTGCTGATGCAATACAACCTACCTGTAGTTAGGAGTTCAGAAACCTTTTGTTGCACCTTTTATCAGAAAGCTGACGTCTTGGAGAGTTGCACCTACGGGAGCTATTTCACTTGAAATTTTACAAAGAGACGGTTTTGTTGAGTATGTGTGTCAGTGGAATTAGCTTGGCGGTACTGGTGGGGTATTACTGGGGTTATGAATCACACTTCGCCTTTTATACAAAAAAATGTGACTTTTTGTGATACCCAGTGTATAAATTCTTTCGGATCGTTGTTTCTGTATATTTTTTCTCTGATAAAATATATTTATTAAATTTCCATTTCAGCCCAGTTAATTACTTTAATGGTCCTTTTTTTCGGCTGTTGCTGCAGTTGATACGATTTAAGCATAAAATCATTTGCAATTTGTATGTCTCTGATCATTCGCTAGCCGTCATACCCTTTACCTTCAGTTGGTTTTTAAATATTTTTCATGGCATTGTTTGCCTCGTGTTATTGGTCTTGCATTGGGAAAGAACGTTATGCGAATAAGCCTTTACGACAAAATATAGTTGATTTTTACAGAAAAGTTACTTAAAACTGCCTTAAAGATGTTATCTTTTAATTAACAAAGGTGACCACAGCATGAATATTTTATCTCATTAATTTTTTTCTCAGAAAGTTTACCAGCATTATCAAGAAGTAGGGAGTTCAGTAGCTGTACGAATGGAAAATATGTTTTGCCATGTTTTTCTAAAAAAAATTCCCTTATTTTCTCATTTAGATAAACGAATTACCCAGCATTGTCAACGATCTGGTAAAAGGGAAAGTATCTTGGACCGACGTAGAGAAAAAATTCGGTCTCTTTGAAGGACAGGAAACAATTGGAAAATAAAATTTTTATTACTTTAATCTGCTGCGCGTTACTTTGAGATAAGTGCGTTTCTATTTAAAGAAATATCGTTAAATTAAATTTTTTCGTTTTCTCTTTGTGTGAAGCTGAATTCTTGACGTCAGATTGGTATTATGAAATCCGTTTTTAAATGTAAATGTAAAAAGTGGCCTTTGTGAGTAACTCAATGATAGAATTATATTTTTAGGATCAATGATAGTCACTTACATTTGTTCGGTGACGTAAAAATATTAAGATTTTGGTATTTAAGATACAGAATTTACAAGGACGACGGTGATTATCATATTGATTTAGATTTGTTGAAATGCTGTGGTTTTGTTATTGGTGTATTTGCACAGTGAGGCTCAGACGTTGATTCACCAAGCAGGCAGAGCTTTTTCATGCTGCAAAAGGCCATAGAGCGGCCACAACGAAGAAAAACACTATCTCAGCCAAAGTAAAGCGGAATAAGTTTGTTACAGAAAAGAAGATGTATACGTTAGGCTGGTGGAACCATGTTTTGGAGGCACTTAGGAAAAGTAAAGTAAATTTTGAAAGTAAACATAGATTTTGAAGCAGTAAGCGCAGAAGTAAAAGTAAGCACTTGAAAAATAAACGTAGTTTACTTCAGGAGAGAGAAAAAGCAAAATTTTTACAATAGAGTTTTTTGGAGTGTTGCGTTAGTTGAGATTTCTTTATTTTTTCCCCTGATCAAGTCTTGAAGCTACTAAATTTGTTTATTAATTAGTTTCCATTATTAATTAGTTTCCATTCCTTTCCCAATTCTATTTGTAAAAGAATGTACAAACTCAGTAGTCGGGCATTTATACTGGTTCAACACATTGGGTGCAGACGTCCAGAGACATGCCCAACGCAAAACCGGTAGCCCCGCATGGTAAGCTGCTACTCTAGCACTCAGCCACTACTGCTTGAGCTACCCGGATCAGATACAAACTCTCTAAAGAATATGTCGCAGAACCGTATTGTATGCTATTTATTAAACAGGTGTCCTTGACTTAGATGTTACCCAGGCNGTTGAAATGCTGTGGTTTTGTTATTGGTGTATTTGCACAGTGAGGCTCAGACGTTGATTCACCAAGCAGGCAGAGCTTTTTCATGCTGCAAAAGGCCATAGAGCGGCCACAACGAAGAAAAACACTATCTCAGCCAAAGTAAAGCGGAATAAGTTTGTTACAGAAAAGAAGATGTATACGTTAGGCTGGTGGAACCATGTTTTGGAGGCACTTAGGAAAAGCAAATTGAAATTTTGAAAGTAAACATAGATTTTGAAGCAGTAAGCGCAGAAGTAAAAGTAAGCACTTGAAAAATAAACGTAGTTTACTTCAGGAGAGAGAAAAAGCAAAATTTTTACAAAATAGTTTTTTGGAGTGTTGCGTTAGTTGAGATTTCTTTATTTTTTCCCCTGATCAAGTCTTGAAGCTACTAAATTACACAGTTTACTTTTTTATTAGATTTGTATTTTTGTAAGCTGTTTATTAATTAGTTTCCATTATTAATTAGTTTCCATTCCTTTCCCAATTCTATTTGTAAAAGAATGTACAAACACAGTAGTCGGGCATTTATACTGTTTCAACACATTGGGTGCAGACGTCCAGAGACATGCCCAACGCAAAACCGGTAGCCCCGCATGGTAAGCTGCTACTCTAGCACTCAGCCACTACTGCTTGAGCTACCCGGATCAGATACAAACTCTCTAAAGAATATGTCGCAGAACCGTATTGTATGCTATTTATTAAACAGGTGTCCTTGACTTAGATGTTACCCAGGCAGGAGTGCTTTTGTTCTCCACATATCTTCCGACAAGTTATTCCAAGAGTGCAGAAGGACGGGCTGTGTTCCGTTCATTTTTCGCAAAGCATGTAGTGGCTTCAATTAACACTACCCAACCGAAGCAAATTTTGCACATTAGCGTAACATTTAGTTTTATAGAAATCTCAAAGAATTTTTTTTCACAGGTTATCTAGTTTGCTAACGTTTATTTGCCTAAGGAAAATGTTTACTTGAAATAGCTCGACGAAGTAGCAATGAAGCTCTTGAAAATAACGATAAGTGTAGTGAAACTTGATTAGCGAAATCTCTTATTGAAATTGCCATTAAATTACAACCCCCCTTTTGACCTCATCTTTGAAAACAATCTGAAACCGGTCCAGTTTCAAAAATGGTACATGTTTGTATTAAACCCTTATTTGGGCTCAAAGGGAAGTAGGTATGGACAACAAGGAAAATCCCTCGGTCAATTTTTAATACATGACATTGATTTCGTACTGTACACTAAGTAACTACTGCTTTCAGAAATATGTAACAATTTATTTGAGAGCTTTCTCTTGATTTTCAGTGTATTTGTTTTCGCCTGCTGTACCTGTAGTTCCCTAATGCATCACTCTGTATTTGTCCACATCCACCAATGAATGAAACAGTTACAAGCCTGATTAACCATTAGTTCATTTTTCTTTGCTGGTAAGGTTTGTTCTTAGCCATCATCATCCATCACTGCTTGTTTTATATCAAGGCTTCGTTTTCGAACAAAGCCGTTGCTATTCATGCCTTATTACTTTAAAAGTAAGAACAGAACCCCTTTTTTAGTCGATAGCGTTTTGATCTTTCTACTAATTAGAAGATCTTAAAGGCAAAGTCCATTTAAAGCAAACCTAATGTTCGCTGACTGGACGTGCTAATTACTGCCTGCCTTGATAAACCGGCTTGAAAGGTAAAGGTCTCCCAACTGCATTGCTGTCTTTGAAGGAATTCTGAAAAGATTACAATCCACACCAATTGCTGACCGTGAGACCCAAAAAATGATGGCACCACCAAAGTCTTCATCAAAATTCCTGTTGCCTGTGGAAATCATGTGTCAAAGGTTACGACGATTTCTGAGAAGAAATGGCGTTTTGTAAGCCTCTTCTAAGAAGTTTGAAATGATTTTTTCAACAAAGGACAAAATCTCAAAATTACAAAAATCAAACAACCTTAAATACCTGGGAGGTGTTGTGTTGGAAAAACTGATTGCTGTCTTATAGTTCGTTTACCAGAACATGGAATCGGTAACAACCAGCCATTGCATTCGTCTCAGTGCCAGCCCATTCTTAAATACGTTGGTATGTTCGGTTTCTTTTCGGTAATAGATGCGTTATTTAAGTTGGAAAGAAGAGAACACATAATGAGTGCTGTTGTGTTTCAGTGCTCAATGGTTGATATGAACAGCATTTAGTTCCAGTTGTCATTTTTAGAAGCATTAGGTATAAAACGACTATTTCCGTCTAAAAACTGGCGTAAATGCCTCAAAGGAATTACAATTATTTTCTGGACACTCGACAATTGATTCATAAGTAAAGATTCTCAGGTGGATCAGTAGCTTGAGTATTGCAAGTTAGTCAATTTGCATTTCTTTACCAGTCAAACTTTTACTCTGCATATCACAAGGAAGAGAAAAATATACTTCTCTTTGAATTTTCACTGGGTCAGTTTGATGTAGCTAGATAACGTCCATTAAATGTCACATAGCAAAAGGCCTTTACTTGGAAAGTTAGGGGCGAGTATCAAATAAAGATCAAGACCAGTAAAAAGCATGGGTAGCCGTTAGACAAAGTACTAGTTACAATTGCAGGTTTATTTTGGAGATAAATGATCGCAGAATGTTCGATATATTTTTCAACGAGCTTTGATGTGCATTCGAAACCTATAACGCTAATAATTCCTTCATCAATGAAGTAGGCCTGGATATCTGGTAGGCCTACTCCAAAAAATCAAATTGCTAATGATACTTCGTCATTAGACTTAATTGTTAAGTACAAGGTTAACTCATTCCATGGTTTAACTATTTTTTTACTCAATTTTTTCTTTCCTTTGCACTTTAGTATACTTAGTGATTTTATGCCTGTATGATTTCTAACCAATAAAAATACTTTTGTTGACAGACAGAAAGAGTGTACCATGCTTTTATCACACACAGCCCCGAAAAGAAAATCTCGATTCTTAGACAATTGTAGAGGCTTGTTATAGATATCTACGAAAATGAACACAAAACTACGCGATCATATAGCATCTACAAAGAAAATCTACTTTGTCAAAAACACTAATCCACTAAACAGTTCTCAACCTGATGACAAGGCCTGTAACTCCGTTATATTTCCAAAGAAACACTCGATTTATACTATTTCTTGCACTAGATTTTGAAAGATTTTAAGCTGATTTAGATACCACAACAGGATCAAGGCAGGACCTTATCCAACCGTAGAAGTAACCTAAATAATGAATATTTACCTATCAGAAGCAGTTTCTATTCTTGGTTATAAGGTAAAACAACGGGCAAGAATATTGGAGTGCTACAAGGTGACTTCTTTGCTTCTTTTCTATTCGTTGTCTTTCTTGATTGTGCTTTACGGCAGTATTTCTCCTAATCTGGTCCCCTTTTAATGAAAAGTAGCGGTAGCTCCTGTCATCCAGTCTAACAATTATTTGATCCTGACTAGTGTGACGTGGATCTAACGAAACATTGTTTTCATTATGAAAACTCAAGCTATCGGTAGTCTTAAATGAAGGGAAACAAATAATGTTCCAAATACGTCATCTAAAACTTCTGTTTGGTCATTAGATGCTACGTTGAAATAAAATCAAAATATAACCAGAAAACTAATAAAAAACAGAAGGCAAAAGAATGAGATCCATTAGAACCATTTGTAGCTGCCTGGTAAACCTCTATACAAATTTAAAAAAAATTTCAACCATTTATTACAGGTCCTTCTGGTATACAACTCACACTAGTGATCACTTACAAAATTACTTGAAATATCTTTGACTTGTACTAAAATTGTGCTAAAATTAGTGCCAAAAAGCTCGCCGTATAAAGGTATGTTAAAATTCTATACAGTCATCAAACGTGTTTTCTTTATCATAAAACAACATCTTAATAGAGTGTCATGTAATGTGTAATGTGATTTTGCATCATTAGTTTTGTTTTGGAAACTTAAGGAATAAAGAATGATTAGAAACAGGTTTCTTAACCTCTTTGGTGATAAAAAAATAACCAAAACATCCAAAAGGAGGTAAATATGAAACTACAATGCTCAGGAACAGAAGTCAAAAAGAGATCTAAAAGAAAAGGTTATCCTGAGTCTGAATCAGAAAAGCTGGTAGGAAATATATTGCAATATCTTGACAAAAAGCGAAACTTCACGATTTCTATCCGTCCAATAAATATGAGTCATTATTTATATCTACATTATTTATCTAATTAGTTTTCTTTTTATAAAGCCTAAAAGAACCCATATTAGTAGCACGTTTGCAAGCTGAAAAGTACATATCCTTTTCAAAATAACTGTAATACAGAGAATAAAGGAGATCTTTGCTTAATGTCAACATTTAAAAGTGGCCATGCTGCTTTTCCTTTCCTTATATGCTGGAATGAAAGAACTGTTTCATTAGTGATTGGCAAAGTGTAATTGTGATAGAAAGTTTTACCATCCCATTTACTTCTTCTTCTTCTTGTGCCCTATCGTATGACATTGGCGACCAGTTTATGCCAATCGTTCCTGTTTTCTGTGCATCGAATGACTTCAATCGCTGACATCCCACTCCATTCTGCAATTCTTTGGAGAAATGTAACCCTTTGTCTTCCTCTTGCTCGTTTTCCTGCTATCTTGCCGGTAAGTGTTAGCTTTTCCATATCGTCTTTTCTCATGCAATGTCCAAGGAACTGTAATTGCTTTTTCTTAATTGTTTTCATCAGCTTCTTTTGTGTGTCTGCTTTAACTAAAATTTCTTCATTCGTTGTATGACTTTCCCATCGTACTCTCATTATTCTCCGCAGAAACCATATCTCTGCTGCATCGATTCTCTTTTCCATTTCTTTAAAAACAGTCCATGTCTCACTTCCATATTTTAGGACCGGCAACACGTAACATTCCAGTACCCTTAGTCTTGTTGATATGGTAATTTTTGGGTTGCACAAGATATCCTTTAGTTTTGAAAAGGTCTATCTTGACATTACAGTTCTTCTTTTGATCTTCCTGTCGCATCTACCGTCTGATGTGATCAAGCTTCCCAAATAACTAAACCAGTTCACTTGTTTAATTTTTGTGTTATGAACCCAAATGTTACAAGATGGAATGTCCTTCTCGTTGGTTACTATCATGCACTTTGTCCTTTTTGTGTTGACATGTAAGCCAATTTTTGCACTTTTTGAGACTACCTTGTCTACTAATTCATGAAGTTGTTCTACCGATGTGGCTACCAGAACTGTGTCATCTGCATAGCGGAGGTTATTAATATTTTCCCCTCCTACAATACGCCCTGGCATATCTTCTAATTCTCTTAATATTCTTTCACTATAGAGGTTGAATAGGTCAGGTGACAGCACACATCCTTGTCTTACTCCTTTCTTTATTTCAACATATTCGCCTATTTGATTACCGATTCTTATAGCTGCTGTTTGTTTCCAATACAGGTTTCTTATGATTCTTAAATATTTACCGTCTATCTGGATATCCTCTAGCATTTTCAAGAGTTTCTCGTGTTTGACATTATCGAAAGCTTTGCTATAGTCTATAAAACATAAGAAAAGGTTTCGTTGCATCTCAATAGCTCTCTCTGATAACATTCTGATCATAAATATTGCATTTCGCGTACCGCTATCTTCTACAAATCCACATTGCAGTTTCGATATTTCATGTTTAGTTTTGTTTCTTGTTCGTCTCATCAATATCCTTAATAAAATTTTCACTACATGACTCATAATGCTAATTGTCCTGTGCAGCTCACATTCTGCCGTAGCTGGCCTTTTCGGCAATGCAATAAAGATGGATTTACCCAGGTCAGCAGGGATATTTCCAGTTTCGTAAATCTCGTTAAGCACTTTAGTTAGTTTAACTATGCCAAAATCACCTATGCTTTTGATTAATTCTGCAGCTAACTCATCTGTACCTACTGCTTTGTTGTTTTTCATTTTTTTAACTGCTATCTGAACTTCAGATTCCAAAATCTTTGGACCTGTCATATTGATCCTTATATTCGGCATGTCTCCTCTCTCATCATCAAACAAGTCTGAAATATACTCTGTCCACCTTTCTATCATTGCTCCTTTTTCTATTATTATACTTCCATCCTTTGCCTTTAAACATCCAGCTGCCGTACAATACTTTTTCTTAGCGATATCATTGATATTTCTAAACATTTCCTTTGGATTCATTGTTTTGTATGTCTCAATTTCTACACATTTGTTGTTTAGCCACGTTTCTTTTGCTTCCAAGCATTTTTTCTTTACCACTGTATTTATTTCATTGTATTTCTTTGTATCTTTGTCTTTGTACAATCGCCTTTCATCCATCAATTTAAGAATTTCATCTGTCATCCATTTTTTATGTTTCTTGGTTTTTCTTGGTGGAATCATCTCTTTTGCAGTTTCCACAGTTGCTTCCTTAAATACTTCCCAGCTAGATTTTTCATCTTTCTCTTCAAGGATCTCAAATCGATTACTCACTTTCATTGCATATGCTAACTTCATTTTCTTATCATCCATCAGTGCTGCATAATCTAGAGCTTTATGTTGTGTTTGCCTTTTTACATTTTTTAACTGCATCTTTATGGTTGATACGACAGGAACATGGTCACTATTGATGTCCGCACCGGGATAAGTTTTAGCTTGTTTTACTGCATTTCTATATCTTTTCTTGATAGCAATATAATCTATTTGATTTCGTGTTCTATCACCTGGGCTTTTCCACGTATATATTCTTCTTGCTGGTTGTTGATACCATGTGTTTGTTATGAATAGATCATGTGCACAACACCATTCTATCCATCTCTCACCTCTCTCATTCCTTTCTCCCAAACCATGAGGGCCAACGACATCATCTATTCTTTCATCTCCTACCTTTGCATTAAGGTCTCCCATTACTATTAATAATTCATCAGATTTACATTGCTTCATTGCTTTTTTCATCTCTTCATAAAATTTGTCAAGTTCAGATTCTTCACAGCTAGTTGTTGGTGCATATACTTGCATTATTACTATATTGAAAGGTTTCGCATTCAGTTTGATTATCATCACTCTATCTGACAAACACCAGTATCCTAATAAGCATCTTGAGGTATTTTCATCTAAGATAATTCCTACTCCTTTTTCATGTTTGCATCCACCTGAATATATTATGGTATTTTTTTCTGATTTGAATATTCCGATACCTTTCCACCTAGTCTCACTAATTCCCAGGATGTTTATTCCCAGTCTGTCCATCTCTTGCTTCACATTGTCTAATCTTCCTGCTTGGAATAATGTCCTCACATTCCATGTGCCTGCTCTTATTTGAAATTTTCTTGTATTAATTGTATATCTCGCAGTAGCTGGTTGACGGTCTGGCCTCACCTGCTCGACATGAGGGCACCTACCGGGCGAGAGATTAGTACTTTCTTGTACAACCTCCTTAACGCCGTTATCTCTATTATTAACTATTGGCATAATCATAGTATTACTAGGCTAGATACTACAGTGGTTCGCCATTGCCTGCTGTAGGGTGAACTTAGGATGATCACCATTTCCCTTCCTAGCAGTTACTCCACCTGTATTAGCAGTCGTTGACTATTGGGGTCGTAGCTCATCCGCCTTCATCATCGAATTAACGCAGAATCAGCCGTTGGCAATCGCTCGTGACCCTGAGCAGGGACCCATACCAGGTGCTACCAGCTGAGTAACTGGACCTGGGGCTCGCAAAAGGGCAGGTTCGACCACTACCTGGGAGGGATATTCCCTCCTGCTACCCTTTTACTATGAGCAACAAATAGAAAGAAGAACTCGATTCTATCAAATACTGTTAAGAAAAGCGTTAAACACTATTTAGAAGATCAGCTCAGTAATGAGCAGCTATATCGAGAACTGTTTGGAATCCCAACTAAGATTTTAACAATCTTCCAAGTTAAACTTCAGTGGATCGATCGAGGTTTTAAAATTTTTCAGATTTCGAATCTGTGAGTAAATCAGATTTCAAAAATACTTTTTGTTATTTTCTTTTTAAGCTTAAAACAGGACCCATTTGACAACAGAAGTTTTTGTAAATATGTATGTATTTCTAAAATGTTTGAATTGGTTATCCTGTATAAATTTCGTAAATAATAATAATAAATAAAAGGCTGATATTGGCTGGTCATTATGTAAGACACCTAGAAGATGATGCATTTATTTAGGCACTATGGGTACCTAAAAATGGAAGGAGAGCAAAGGGTCGTCTGATTGGGACTTTCATTGTCACGCTGAAGAGGGATACAGGATTGGAGATGGAGAAACTGCAAGACCCCTGCAAGACAGGAGAGAATAGCTGGGCATTGTGGTTCGAACTGGTATAATCACAAAAATCTGAACTAAAACTCTATTATGCTTACACCTTCAGAACCTGTATTGCTTTTAAAGGCATGATATTTTCTGTTACAACAAACTTATTCAGGATTCGGTTTCCAATAATGACGTTGTCAGATATGCTATGTAACTGTAGTTCTAGAAATATATTTTCATAACCTGGCTTTTGATATCTGACTACAAAACCTTGGGTGACAGTCTCCCATTAATTACTAGATCTAGTCAAGAAGACATCATTCCTTTGTTTTAGATCGTACTAATGATCATGTGCCTTTCTAATCACCCTATTGATTGTCCAAACTTTTGTTGTATTTAGGCAGCCAAAGGCCTCACAACACCTTGTATGACACGTACCGTAATGGCCTAGTCAGCACTTTCGAATGGCATTATTATTGAGTCTAACTTTAACCCTTCTCTCAAAACTATTGGGCTATAGGACTTCAGGCAGAGAAAGGAAGAATTAATGGCTCAAAAAAAATGAATAGCGGAATGAGGAGTGGGGAAGGAAGTTTTGAAAATCCCTTAATTATAGATTTAAATGCACAGCCAAAAGTTACCTGTCTATTTTATCTGCATCCCACAAAAACAACAGTTAAAAAATACCCTAGCCATAGAAGACGGGTAGAAAACTACTTCATAGAAATCTATCAAAAGTGCATTTCATTCCTTAGAGGTATCAAGAAAAAGCGAGCACAAACTACGACGGGGGTTCTTTACACAAAAATATGTAAATATTTGGTGTAAGGTTTTAAAAAAAAAGTAAGTACTCTCGATAAAGTGTGGACATCTTTTCTATGGCTGCTATTGCCTAGTTTGACCTGCATACTTGGAGATTGTTTTCTTTTCTTCTTATCATGAACTCCTTTCCTTTTCTGAAAATAGTTTTTTAATTCTCAAAAGTAAAATTATTTTTTTGTCTGACATGTTGGTGCGTGGATTATTTTTCAACAAGTCACACGTTGAACTTGGAGGTTAAATTTCTTGATTGCCTTCTTTGCCAATGTTTTTACATTTTACTACCTTCCAAGAAGATTTTCAAAGTAACTATAGCAAGACAATAAATTAATACTAACAAAGCCGGTTCTTTA
The DNA here is from genome assembly GCA_003991215.1 of Morbakka virulenta. NCBI lineage: Eukaryota > Metazoa > Cnidaria > Cubozoa > Carybdeida > Carukiidae > Morbakka > Morbakka virulenta. The sequence goes on from RDPX01000023.1 coordinate 158,811, forward strand.
CATCTTAATCGAACGTTTATATATGTATATATATAATATTGGGAACGCTCGAAGAAATTGGAAACAAAGGCCAAAACTGAAGATTGACAAGGATGAAACGAGAAGATGTAGATTACCAGCATTCAAAACATGTTCTTTGTGGCAAATGGTATGATAATAAAATAGTATTGCTTTCAGCCTCCATTGATGAGGGATGAGTGGCTTTTTAAAAGTTTTTTGCTAATTAAAGGTATCAGCAAGCAAAAAACAGTTTCTTTCCCCAACATCATAAAGATATATAATAAGGGAATGGTTGGTGTCAACCTAATGGATCAGAAAACTATTGCGTATCGACTTGATTGGAAAAGTAAGGTTAGATTTTACCTTCATCCAATTTTTTTATCTTCTGGATGTGGCCATTGTTAACAGTCATATCGTTCAATTAAAACGTGATAATTATGTTATATATAGATATGTATGACGTTTAGAAAGTTTCAAGTTCTATTTATGAAATGTCAGATAGCAAAAGATTTCTTCCTCGTTTTTCAATGCCTAAAGCAAAATGTTCCCTTAACTTCTTTTGATGGTTTAAATCAACTAATTTCTTGGAATCCTCTTTTCCGAAAATTCGTTTTATTTCTTTATATATATATAATTTTTGATAAATTCCTGTGTTGACCAAATTAGGTTTCTATGCTTGTGTAATCCAATTTTTAATGATGTAACAGGTTTTATTTGTTTCAACATTAAATGAGGCAACCATGTTTCGTTAATGAAAGACTCTTGGCCTTATTTTTTTAAATTCATACATATCTTATCTTGTGATAACAATGCTTTCAATTTCCCATGTTAAGTAAATTTTACTATATTTTTTATTTTTATTTCCACTTTATTTTTCAACCAAATAATGCACAACACATTTAAAAAGTAATGAAGCTTACAAGAATTATACCATGTGACAGTATTTTTGTTTGATGCACTTTTCGATGTTTTCCAATGTATTTTTGTGTGCTGAATCCGAAAATCATATTTATTTTTGTCTACCATCGTTCGTTTTTATGATACTGAGTAAAGTTACTTTTCGAGAAATACCGTACAGTACCCAAAATATGCACCTCACACTGGTGCGTTACAACAACACAATGAACCACAGTTTGCTCTTATTATGATATTGCATTGATTGATAACAGGTTTCCATCGTTCATTGAAAGATTGTACGACATAACCTTCTAAATATGGCGGAATTGATGAAAAATATAACATCAACATTAGGTAAGAAATATAGCATAAACATGGAGAGAATTAATGTTATAGCTATCAAATATTGTCATACCTATAACTGTAGTAAATGTCACTATTCTATAGATGAAAGAACTTTGCAGACAGTGATTTTCTTCGAAGCCATCTTAATATCCTTCTCTTGATTTGGGTACTCCATTTATTTGTGTTTGTGAGTTCATAGAGGCCTTTGTTGCTGATGGTTTTGGGCCATTTTATGTTAATGAGCCTCTTAAGTAATTTCCGCTGGAAAATATCGATTCGTTATTCTTCTTTTTTAATTAATGTCCATAATTCACTATTATATAGATATACTGGTGGTGAAAGCATTTAGGGTTTTGATCTTGATTTGTAGTTTCATGTTGCTTTTAAAGATATGATCTAACTTATTATAGGTACTGATGGCTAAACCTTGCTTTCTTTTGATGTCTTCTATGGTATCTAATAGGCTTCGCAGATATTTACAATTTTTCCATTCTTCGCTCGTGTCTTCTCTGTGGATTTTATATTTCTCAGTTTTTCCTTTGTTTACAAGTAGGTTCCTCTTCTTTAATTTATCAGGAATTCCCTTTTCTTTGTTGTCCACTGTGCTGCCTTTGTGATCAACAACAACAAATACCTTATCGGCCCTTAATCCGTCGGCCCTAATTCCGCCAGACTAGAAAATTGGCTTAAGGTCACTTAGGGTCGCATTCTACGCCTCCAGGATAAGGAAAACGAAAAAAATAGGAGACTACATATCTTTTATTCTTTCTGTCTGTTGTTCTATTCCTTAATTATTATCCATCCTGTTCAATCAATTACAATTGTACTACTTTCTTTCTTGCTTTTTCCTTTTTCATCGTCTGATCCTACCCGAATTAGGAAGGATTCTTCTCGCAAAATGTCATCTTCATCCGGGCGCGGGAGTTCTTCATTCCCTTCTTGTCCTTCCTCTCGTTCCTTATCTTTTCCTTCTTCTACTACTTCTTCATTAAAGAAAGTTTCCTGCATTTTTTCAAATTGATTTTACACTAGC
>RDPX01000023.1:168000-189187 GCA_003991215.1 Morbakka virulenta
CCATTTCGACAAGCCTGTTTCGTGATTTTATTCACTCTTCAGGAAATGTAAAACTAAAAATAAACCAGGTGCGCTTTATATCTTATTTACAAATATTTTCGATACGCTTAAGTATTTATTTATGGCCTGTGTAGTTTTTTGATTCTTTCCAACTTATCATATCTTATATTACGCTCTGCATTTATGTATTGAGCACTTTAATACGGATAACCGAATCGAAAGCTTTATATATATATATATTGCAGGATATTCCAAGCTGCAACCAGCACTAATGGTTGACATAGCACAACTTGCACTTGATCAAAACTGAAGTCACTTAAGCCTTCTACCAAATATGTCTTGTGCAGGAATCCAAGAAATACCATGGCAATGCAACACCATTTAAAGGGCTATGTATCTACAATGGGTGTGCTCTGGGCATGCTTAGTTCCAAAACTGCCATTGAAGAATGTCTATCATGTATACTTGGCTGCTTGATACAGGAAGATGTAGTCCTAAAGATACCTGATGATCTTTATTGTAGAGGCAGCACCCTGGTATAGCTTCTAGATACCTGGAAACAGGTCCTTGCTCCCATCCAAGCTGCAGACTTTGCTTCATCACTTAAGAAAACTAAAAAATCCTACCATTCTTGGTTGGATAATGTCCCAGGGCCAACTGATTGCCTCAGAATTGTAACCCTATCAACATCTGTTCCTGGGTTCCATCAGGAAGTTGTGCCCCAGCTTGGTATTTTGCTGTGATGCAAGTGATGCAACCATCCTTTGTGTCATTGAAAGCCAATTTTGGCATAAAGATGTTATAATTTCAATTATTATTTTGGATCAATTTCATTTGAAAATTTCTAATCCAATAAAATATATCTTTTTGGTTTCAAAGTTGGATATGTAGTAATTTTGATGAAATTAAACTTTAGTTGTGCAAATTTGTTTTTCTGTCTATGTCTAATGTCTGGTATGACCATTTAAGACAACAGTTACAGGATTTCTTTAAAAAGCATACTGTACCAACCTGCCAATACCTCAGTCTAATTCAGCTTCCCTTTTGTGCTGTAACATTTTAAGGCATTAGTGGGCATGAAATGTTAAGGCCATTGTATTATTTCTCCAAGTCCTTCATATACAAGCTCTTGAGATATGTGTTTGAAAACTACCCAGGGTTTGAATTGGATACCACATGTTAGCAAGGCCACTGTTAAGTGCATTTACAGGTTGTTCATAAGAACTAAATCATTTATAATTCAAATCAAATTTTAGAGCTAAATGTGGCTATACAATTTTTTTGGTGTGTATCAGTTGATTTTTTGTCAGTCTTGTATTCATTTTTGTGAAGAAAAGAAAGTAACTTTGTATTTGATATTCACATTTATTTTTTATTGTATTTACTGTTTTAGTTCCTAGTGAAAGTATATATTAAGGAAAAAACTTTTTTGTGTTGGATAAAAGAACAAAGACTGGCCATAAAGCAGAAATACTGCTATTTTATCAGAGTTTTTATAAAAATAACAACAGTTAGGACCTTTCTTGCATCACCATGCAGCTCTGTCTTCGTCCTAATGAAGGTTTATCACAATACATTATTCAAAGTTTTTGACCAAAGGTGTGAAATAATTTATCTTTATGTTTAACATATTAGAGAAAGTTACCTTAACCTCTGTTACACATTAATTTTATTCAATTTTTAAACTAGTTCTATATTTTGAAAATGTATTTCACTGTAGGAGCTTAAAGATAGAGCTGGAGGATTAAAACAAGGTATTGTATGCTTAAACAAAGTTTTATTGGTGCTGCATTGCTGGTTTAGTTTTATTAAGCATTTGTTCATTAGAAACTCTAAATGGATACAATACACCTTTAAGCATGTCATATATGATGTGTAAATAACGGGTGATCTTATTTACTGCACACAGGTATGTATATGTATAGATGCCTTCATATATAATGGGAACCTTAAAGCCTGCCACACATCAAGGTCATCTCAGGCTGTAATAGTGTAATAGTAAAAGTAAAATATGCTTCAAACAACTTACATTTTCCTAGTTTCCTAAATAAGAATGAAATAAAATTCATCATCATCATCATCATCATCATCATCATACTACTACTACTACTCTACTCTACTCTTTGGTTAACATCTGTGGTTCCCTCTGTTTGGGGGTTGGACAATGCCACATTGAGGCTTGATTCGAGTGCACCACACTGAGCGATCTTCAGCAAGATTAGTAGGAAGACAGAGATAAGCAAGATCTTTTTTCACGCAGTGAATCCACTTTCTCTTTTGTCTGCCTGCAGCAACATTTCCTTCAATTTCGAAAGTTCGAATCATATTGGGCCATTTGTCGCATATTCTCTCAAGATGCCCAAACCATCTTAAGCGATTGTATCTCAGTTGACTAGTGATATCACAGATGCCGAACATCTCTCTCAAACTGGCAGTTGATTTGCAATCGCTTAACTTTACAGAAGACATCCAGTGGATCATAGAGTTTTCATTCCTTTCTAAGCGATATTGGTCATCGACTTTCAAAGCCCAGGTCTCAGACGCATATAGAAGAATGCTTCTAATGCAATATTTTATGTCCATTTTACATGTTGGCATGTGTTGGGCAGTTCAATGAAATGGACTTTCAGGCCAGTCTGCCCTTTAATAAATCTTTGGTGACATGTTTTTGCTTCAAATCTGATTTGATTACTTCCTCCCATGTTTTCTTTTGCCTCCCTTTTGTAAAGAAAAAACACTTTAATTAGTATGCACTTCTTCACCCAATCATCGTCATCTTTTGNGTCCTTCAGGGTTACCATTACCCCCCCCCCCCAAAATCATTCTCATGTCATTTCTTTCCATGCAGCTCAGATCTTCAGCTTTCACTGGACATTTTTGCCTGCTATACATTGTAACACTGCATACCATACACATGCCTGGTAGACTCTATCTTTGGTTGGAAAAGATGGAACTTCACTGATTAGGTATGGCAATACGGAACTTACTTCATCCACTCCTCACCCTTACAGTGACACTTGCATATGCCCCTCCAATGGTATTTATGATGTCACCAAGGTAACAGAATGTCTCTACCACTTCAATTTCTTCACCAGCAAGATGCACATTTGGAATCTCAAGATTGGCAGTTACATCTCCATTCACACACTTTTTGCAGTTAAAAGGAGGTTTTCTGACAAGCTTCTTTTTATTCCACTGCTTTTTTATGTGCACAGTGCTTGCATGTAACACAAAAAATTGAGTTGCTTCTCACTCCCTTCCCACAAACCGAGCATGGAAGTTTTAGGTTACCAAAGCTTACCAAAATCAGAGCAGCTGACCGACACTTCAGTTTTTCCCAAGTTAACTCTCTAGCCTTTGCTTTCCATGCCCTTTTACCACACATTCAGCTTTTCCATAAGTCCTGCAACAGTATCACTTGCCAAAACTAAGTCATAAGCATAAAGTATTTCCTCTGGACACCCACTGCAGAACTCTCTTTACAATGCCTCCATGAAACAGATAAAAGGTAATGGGCACAGTACAGATCCCTGATGCACACAAATTCCCGCATTGAAATTGTCAGTAAAAGAGCCATTGATTCTCCCCTGACTCCTTGGATTCTTGTACATTGCCTGAACCAGTTTTACCAACCACTCACATGCTCCCAATTTCCTCAAAGCCCACCAGACCACATCTCATGGAACTCTGCCAAATGCCTTTTCCAAGTCAATAAAGACAAGGAAGATGTTCTTTTCCTTGGCCAGATATTTTTCCTGTAACTGTCTCAGAATGAAAAGAGCATCAGTTGTTCCTCATCCAGTCATACAACCAAATTGCATGTTGTCAGTGCCTGTTTCATTCCAGATTTGTTTTTCAATGACCCTCTCAATATCTTTTAAAACTTGATCCATTAACTTTAATCCCCTATAATTTCCTCTATCTGACTCTTCTCCTTTTCCTTTGTAAGAATTTACAATGGTGCTAAGTTCCCACTCCTTTGGTATCGCACCCTCCTTAATGATCTGATTTGCCAAATCAGTTACCATCTGTATTCTTTTTTCACCCGAAGCTTTCAACACCTCAACCATATTCCCACAGGTCCTCCTGCCTTACCATCTTTCATTTTCTTGACAGCCTCTCACACCACTTCTTTCGTGACCAGAATTGGTGCATGTCCTTTGGTCCATCCACAGGCTTGCTCTGCGGCTGTCAACATGGCATCTTTCATCTGTTTCCATAACATTGACTTTAGTTGGGCTTGCACTCACAATTTCATTTACTTAGGCCTTGAAAAGCTGACTTACTTGCTTGTCATGCAATTTCCAGATCTTTCATCTTGACGTAAACTTGCTTTTCAATTCCTATAATTTCTTCACCTTCAAATCACAAAGAATTTGCTTATGCTGGGTCACAATTGCTTCACCTGGGATCACTTTCACATCATGCACATGCTTTCTGTCCTTCCTCACCAAAATATATTCCACTTGCATCCTAGCAGATCCTGATGCATATGTTACCACACGACTGTCCCTTTTCTTGAACGGTGTGATGGCCACAATCATATCCAGGAAAATGCCACACCTCCAGTTCCTTTTTCATTGCCAATCCAAAACAACTTATTTGTTTCCCTCAATCATTCTCACTGATTTCCCTCTCCATTTGGTCTCTTCGGTACAGCATAAATCAATGTGCTAACGTTCCAAAAACTCGATCTGGTTCTGCCTACATCCAACAGAGGTCCTACGTTGCGTGACACCTTCACTTTGAGAAGTTCAAGTCCTGTTGACGCAGTTGTGTAACATAGCTTCAGAAGTCATTTCATAGCATATAAGACTGCATTTTTATAGACTGGATGCCCATCATGATGCCAGTGTCAAAATCGAGACACTAACTCTAGGTGATTGCCAACCAAGGCTAAAGAGCGCTTCGCCTGCCCGTTAGAGAAAGACTGCACCCTGCCAGTCCTCAAGCTGGTATTTCATGCACAAAGGATGGTCTTCGGGGGTACATAAAAGGGCAGTGTGGTAGATAATTATCGGTCTATCACGCAGTTAATGGCAAAGTGGAAAACAAGACTGGAGATTTGGAGTAAAGGAGTGAAGCTAACAAGGAGTTGGATCAACTGTCTCTACTCTTCGTGTGGGTTTCTGCAATGGAACAGCTTTTCTCCACTTGGCTTCTGTGTCTCGTAAATACCATTGTGTTTACTTTTGCAACAAAGTAAATGCTACAGGATATGTCCGCCTGGAATTAGAGACAGCAGCCGGACACAAAGTCTGCATGTGAAGGTGATGACCTAAAGCAGTATCAAGAAAATCACGAAGCTCTTAAAAACGCAAACGACATTATTGTGCAGACGAGTGTGGACACTGGAGCATACTACGGAGTAGTAAATTGTACTGAAATTGTATTCGAACGAGGCAAAATGTTGAGAGGTGAAGGTCGCCAAGTTCTTTAAGACGGTATGAATTAATTAGATCCAGACGAGAACAACATATGCAAGTTTCTTGGAATAGACCAAGCAAATGGGATAAGAACCAAGCAAAAGTTTGAGTGGGTTAAAGATAAGTCACAAAGAGAGTCTGTATGCTAATCAGCACCAAAATGAATGATGTCAATCTGATGCGTGCAATTAATGCAAAAGTAATTCCAGTGGCAGGTTGCGTAATTAATGTGTGCAAGTTCAGTAATGGAGAATTGAAAGATCTAGATAAAATAATAAAGAGAAAAATGAGAGCAAATCATATATTGGGAAAGCATGCAAGTGACGAAAGATTTTACCAGAAAAGAGAGGATGGTGAAGGTTGGATAAAGTCCATGAAAGATGTTAACCAAAAAATAAGAGTCAAAAGTTGAAGAGGAAGCTGAAGAAGGGTGTTAAAGCTAGAAAAACCAAGAACTATGAAGCAAAAGAACAACAAAACAGATTTTATGAAGACCAAGAACAGGAATGTCATATGTGATTATCCCAGAACCTTAATCCGAGAAGGACAGCGAGTTTATGGACGATGTTGGAGCAGATGATTGAGACTGGATCTTGAAAACAAAACAGAGGACTATTGAAAGACAGCAGATGTAGAATATGTCCAACGTAGGGAAACAGTGGAGCACCTAGTAGCTGGGTGGCAGAAGCTCGCTAGAGAATACTTATCTAGACACAAACGAGCGTTGATGATTCTAGCGGTGGCATGATCAAAGAAGTACAATTTAATTGGCCAAAAACGTTGATTGATATGAACAGCGATTTGACAGAGGAGCTACTGTTGAAAGTGACAGGGCAAAGTTGGGTTTGGGGTCCTAAGTTCTACCTGCGCAAGACAACGTCCTTGAGACAACAAGAATTAATCCTTAAAATGAAAGAAAAGAGAAAAATATAGATATTTCATATGGCGTGCTCACCACAACAGAATATTAATGCGAAGAGAATAGAAAAATTAACTTACTTTAGACGATTGGCGTTGGAAACAAAGGAGAGGCATCCTGGTTACAATATTACTGTTAACCCCGTGATAATCGGTGGACTAGGAGGTGGAATGCAAGGTTTGAGGACTGTTCTTAAAGATGTCATGAACTTAATATCAAAATTACAAGCGAAATGCTGTTGTGAAAGTTGGTAGCGTATTCAAGTGGACTGGAAAAGATTAAAAGACTCCAATTTTCTAGAGGACTGTATTTAATGAAGATGCACAAAAATATGAAACGTAATAATATATCCAAGAGTGAAATTTACAAGTATCCAATGATAAATACAATAAAATCCGTACAATCTGAATCTAACTACTTACTCGTCACGATGAACTAACAATCTAATAAGACTATCAAGGCGATCTCGACGATCCCTATACCATTCAATGACTGCTCGTGAGACCGATCTGTTCTGTAAGCCTACTCAATCTTAGTTACAAATGCATCTTATTTATAGCTAATTTACAACAATAAAGAAGAAACTAAATGTGACTGTCCATTAAAGTTCATGGTCCAAAAAGGAATAAAAATAACCAAAAATAGTAATTCGGAAACAACACTCTACTTATTTACGCGACAACGGAAGCAAGATGGGCATATGTGAAGCACCAATATCTTCCAAAATGAATCACTCTTAAAGCATCACTGAACCCAAAGAAAAATACCTAAGTAAAAGACTTAACTTGACGGCACGTATGGAGACTAGAGCACATACTTTCCCTATGTAGTCTGTAGTCACAGCAACACAAGGGATTTTCCAACAAATGCAAAGGACAGTGTTAATGGACAGCGAAAGTATTTTTTGTAGGGTCATTTCTGGTCTTATCCAAGGCGAGGGAAATGACTAATTTATCTCTTTTTGTGTTTATTGTTAACTAGCAAAATTTGATAGTTCAGTTTTATCTGGCTAATTTTATGTATTAAATTCGACATTGAAATAAAAATAATAATGGTAATGATAATAGTATAACATACCGTTAAATGCCACTTTCTTTTTATTTGTGATTGAAGTGGTGCAGGTATTATTTAAACCGATTAAGAAAATATGAAAATTAATTATAACTTTGAAGTCACATAAGTCACTTTTAGTTGCCTAATGATAGGACAGAACATAAAAAAGCTCCCATATGTATGGCTTCTACTCAATCTGTAAAGTCAAGAATTTTTCAAATATATCTTATGTATTTGCTTTTTTCAGCGCTGAAGATCGGAGATGAAACCTATGCTTCAGTTGTAGCAGTCAACTCCGAAATATCTTCTATCAAGGTATTCCAATTGAGTGTTAGATTACTATGATATTTATGTTAGGATAGCTTCATGCTTGTTCTACTGACATTGAAATGTGATATTTGAGCTTTAATCAGTCAGGTGACAAGCATTAGCTGTATAAGCAGTTTTCCAAGAAAATTTACTGAGAAAAGTCACTCATTTGGGCTCAGATTACTTATACTAGTTATTTCACAAGACAATCCACATGCAGCATCTCAAAATACTTATTATATAGAAAGACGCCCAATACTTGACTAAATAGCCATGTATATATATATATATATATATATATATATATATTTCACATATATGTATACATGCATATATGCATACATACATTCATGCATGTGTGCATGCGTGTATATTTATATATTTTTATATTTATATTTTAGTTTAGCCGTTGATATATAAAATGTATTCAAGAACATATGTTGTAAGGGAGCTGTATAATACAAAATAACAGAAAATCGACTTGATAGGACTGGAAAAAATTCAAACACTCTTAAGTTAGATCTGTCGTAACATTTGCTCAAAAGATTTCAGGATTTCAAAACCCCTAAAAGAAATAGCCACAAATTTGGCATTATAATTTTGCACAGCGTTATTCAATCTGTATTTCTTGTGAATGTCTATTAAACAACCTTGCTTCAAAAAATGTGGACACTTTGTATTGTAGCACTCAATTGCACAAAATCATAGCATGAGAAAATCTTGAAAGTTTACAAAGTTCTTACTTACTTAAAAAGAGTTTTAATTAAGGAAAGTTTTGAGTTTTTAAAAAATGGCATCAAAGCTGTGACCAAATATTATATGATAAGCTGGAGCAATTATTTTCTAACAGTGCTTAAAGGAGGCGCACTAAGATTTATACTGAGAAGGGATTACCAAAATCGCAATTGAAAAAAAGGAAAATAAAGGTCAGTTTCAATACATGAAAAATGCAACAATAAATTCCCAAACGAGATAGATAGATAAATAGATAGAAATATATATATACAGAGGGAGACAGACAGACAGACACAGAGAGAGGCAGACAGAGAAAGCAGTGTTTTATGGAATAACATGTAGTCAAGACACATTTACTTAGATCATTTGTAGGGAGGAAGGACGTCATTAGCGAACAAACAATGGCAATACAATTTGCATGCAAAAAACGTATGCTTTATTCCTATATTCATTGTAAGGAGCCTTCTCTTGGACAGCAGCCAAGGTCTGCTCCATTCTTCTCACCCTCATCTAGAGGAGAAGTTGTTCCTTTTACAGGGCCTTGCATTTCCTAAGAGTAGTGAAGAAGTGAAGAAAGTCTCTGGTTACCCATGATATGATCCTTGCTTCTCTACCACAGAATGAAACTGGCAGGATGTATCTATTAAATGTTTGCTATTTTTTTTAATTGTAGAGTAGTGGGGAAAATTCCTATAAGATGCTTTGATGGTTCCATTTAAAAAGATAGGATTTGTTATTTGTTTCATTCTGTTAATGTTATGATTTATAGCAGACTGAACCATTGTTGCACTTGAAGCTTTTTTATAAAGAATGATATTTTGTTTAACAGGAACAATGCATACGATTGCATTTAAATATTTTTTTTCTTTATAAATCCAGGCAGTTTCTTGGTGTTTAAAACCTGAAGCAGAACATGTTATTGGAGTTGGGCAATCAAATGGACATGTTTTAGTAGCAGGGTATGGATAATAATGATGTTTTCTCCTTCAAAGGTTCATTTATTTTAGATATGTGAAGTTCTTCACTACTTTTTTCCAGTGCTGCATTCTCTCTCCTTCTCTCTATCTTTCTATCAATTCATCTGTCCGTCTATCTATCCTTCTATCCACCCACCTATCTATCGATCCATCTATCTATCTGTCTATCTATCTATCTATCTATCCATCTATCTATCCATCCATCTATCTATCTATCTATCTATCTATCTATCTATCTATCTATCTATCTATCTATCTATCTATCTATCTATCTATCTATCTATCTATCTATCTATGTATGTATGTATGTATGTATGTATGTATGTATGTATGTATGTATGTATGTATGTATGTATCTATCCATCTATCTATCTATCTATCTATCTATCTATCTATCTATCTATCTATCTATCTATCTAACTATCCATCTATCTATCTATCTATCTATCTATCTATCTATCTATCTATCTATCTATCTATCTATCTATCTATCTATCTATCTATCTATCTATCTAGTTTCTCTCTGTCTCTCTGTCTCACTTTCTCACTTTCTTTTATTTTCTCTCATTTCCTCCCCCTTTTCCTTTATTTGCCTCATTGTTGTGGTGTTCTTATTTTTGGGTGCATTGATTATGGCTAATCTTCTCACCTTACCAATCGAACAGTTCATTCAAGGTAATTTGACCACGGTATTAAGTTTCCTAGCAAAAAGAAATTCGTTTTCAAACAAGAGCTTACACATGAACATTTTCACTTCAAGTAACACTGGTTAACAAATAAATATTTTTCCTCTGTAACGTGAGTCATATTAGCTTTTTCTAACTAAATACGACGCGCTGATTTCAAATCTGAAGTCCGTTTTTCTTTATCACGTCAGGTTTTTTTTTCTATGGGACACCACCAATTTGATGAAAGCAACCTTTTCGGCAAAATGGAATAATAACAAACTTTCCCAAAAAGTAGATAAATGCTGTGGGAACGTTGTACTCAATTTGACCTGTCCCATTAGAAAGCAGGGCAAATTAAATAATATATCAATGTACTGTCGTTTCGACTCAAACGAGGGTGTCAAATACAGAAACTCCATGCTATCATGAATAATGAGTCACCCTTGCATGTATGACATACGAGACTTTATGAAAGTATTGTCTATAGCAGAGCAACTACTGCTTCAAGCCTAATAAAGCACTCAAGTAAAAACAGGCAGACAGTATTCTGAATGCAAATAATATAATTCAGCAAACACTGCAAAGTACTGCTAATCTAACGTGTACATGAAAACTCCATGTACGAATGCAATACGAAGTACATCACAAGTGTACATGAATAACAAATGTAAGCGTGTTTTAGGTATTTACAAGTGCAATGTAGGTCAGTGAATAAATACATTCCGAAGAATTCAGTCACTGCATAAGACCAAGGTCCCTCACGTTCACAGCTCAAAATGCCTTCTTGCTGCTCTGTTATGGACGGTAGTAGTGTCTCGCTTCAGGAACCAGCAATAGTCTCCAAGCATAGCTGCATCCCAGCGCCCTTTATAGCGATGTTCCAGCGTTGCGATTGTCTGGTGGGAGTGCTCTCCGTGCTCGTCGCTGACAGCCCCGAGTTTATCCGGGAAGAAGTCAAGATGGGAATGAATATAGTACAGCTTCATAGAGACTCTGCATCCCATTTGGTGGTAGTGGCGCAGAAGGTCAGCAATCAGCTTCTTGTAGTTAGTGGCTCGCTTGTTGCCGAGGTAGTTTTCGAGTACAGCCTTGAAAGCTTTCCATGCCTGAAGCTCCATCCTACTCATCATGCATGCAAAGTCAGAATCGCTTAGAAGCTCTCGGATTTGAGGACCAACAAAGATCCCTGCCTTTAGCTTAGCTTCACTAATGCGAGGAAACTTCTGCTGCAGGAAGCGGAAAGTTGCTCCATCCTTGTCCACTTCCCATACAAACTGCTTTATTAGTCCAAGTTTGATGGTTTGATGTGCAGAGGAGGAAGTAGGACATCTCCTTGTTCAACGATAGGAGCGTGTTGCACATTGTGCTTTCCTGGAACGAGACTGGAGCGCTTGGGCCACTGCTTCTATTTGTAGTGTTTCTCATCTGCTCTGCTGCCCCACAAGCAGAGGAAACAGGAGTGCTTGTTGTATCAACATTGGAGGCCCAACACTAGACCTACAACCTTGAGGTCACCACAGATCTTCCACTTATGTTCCGAGTACTTGATGGCACAAAGCAGCTCCTTCATCATTTCGTATGTTTCTTTGATTCCAACGGCATGAGCGACTGATATCGGTGGGTGTAAGTTGCCATTATGTAACAGTACAGAAATACTATAACGTCAATCAAGTGTATGCACTTAAGTAGAAGCTGATGGTGGCCTTCCATCTAAAATAATCTATCTGGAGGTACGCACCTTGGTGTTATCTCTCAGGGAATATGTTTAAATGAATTCATGGATACATTGTCTTTGTGTCCTAACTGTTACATACTATGTAAATAATTAATCTTTGCCAGTGCCGAAAGCATAAGCCACCGTTCCCTTATTCTGTGATGTCAAACTAAGCTGCTTTGACGTTTGTGTGTGCTACAGCTCACCACACTCGTTGGAACATGAACAGCGTGCTTACATGTTAGGAGTTTATTGTTCAAGCCGTCGCATTGCGTAATAATTGCACCATGTTGTGAGTGCACAGGGACGTTAACTCGGAATCCAGAATCTCCTGTCACTGACGCAATGCAGGTGTCTCCACTCTATTGACATTTTAGCGACTGTGAAATCCTTTTTTGAACAGATGCTTTTGTTTGTCCAAAGGCCAAAAATTAGTTGAAATTTCTTAAAAAATTAACTAAAATTCAGTTTTAGAAATAATTCTGACGTGATGGAAAAAATTGAAATACAGATTCGTGCTCAGCACCCCAGAATTGACCAGAAAATGCACGAGAAGCTCATGTTACAAAAATGCTGTTGACCAGTGTAATTAGTATCTTTTGGAAGATAGCTTGATCACGAGTTCCAAACTATCCTAAAGTATTTTGTATTTGTATTGTCAATTTTTATGTTGTATTTTGAAGATAAAATGAGTGATTGAAAAATATAGAAACATCAGAGAGAGAGAGAGAGAGAGAGAGAGAGAGAGAGAGAGAGAGAGAGAGAGAGAAGAGAGACAGAGACAGAGACAGAGACAGAGACAGAGATAGAGAGAGAGAGAAACAGAGTAAGAAAGAAAGAGAGAGAGAGAAAGGGGAAAAAAGTGAGTGAAAAACAGAAAGGGAGACAGATAAGCACAAAAACCTGACAGATAAGCACGGAAAGAGACACACACAGACGGGCAGACAAACAGACCGACAGACAGACAGAGTGTGGATTCAGAGGTACAGATATCCAACCATGCAATACACATACAATTGTAAAAAGAAATTTTCTCCCATTGAAGAAAAGAACTCATCATGCATGTCAACTTTTTCTTAATCTTTACCTTCCTTAAAAAGGAGGTATTTGAATATTCACATATCTACTTTGTCATTTTGTAGGCTAGGACAAAGCAACACTTCAAACTCCGGACTTCCATTGGGAAAAGAATTTGGTAATACCATATCTTGTTCCATTTTATTGTGAACAATAATATATTACACGGGCCTGCGTTTAGAAAATATTTTTGCGAAGGTCAAAGGTTTTTCAACTGATTTGTGTATTTTCTGGTGCGCTGAATTAAAAAATACCGTCAATTTTCTCTGGTCAGGTCACGTTTTTGAGATATGATTAGTGCACGTTTGGACCCTTGAAAACAGGGCTGCAGCTGGCCCAATCTTTGTTTTTGTACAGAAAACGAAACTGGAGCAGCCTCAATCTAAAAACTAAAAACTGCGTCTGTCTTTAACTTTAGGAAACTGAAACTGAAACTTTTTCTGTTTACACCTGGATGGTCATTTATTGTTTAGCAGAGCTGAACTCCAGTCAATGTGACTTGAAATCGCAATGAACAGATGTAGTGTTTCTGTTAAGTATTTTAGATCAAGAGAGAATGAATCGCAAATGTACAAATCATCTTGACAAACTCTGATATGTATGTGGTAATGTGATTATTCCTGGTCAGCTTGCAAAAATAACTGATTTTGTGAAGAAGGGTACTTTGGAGTTAAGCTTGGAGACCAGAACAAGTCATTTGCACTCCATCTTAGCTGTAAAACATGTGTTGACAACGTGCGTGATTGTAGAAATAACAAAAAGAAAAGTATGCCATTCTCTGTTCCTGGGGTATGGAGAGAGGGTGAAGATCATGTGACAGACTGCTGTTTTTGCATGACTTATCTTCAAGGAGTCAATCGCAAGAACAAGCATTGTGTTCCGTCTGCCATAAGACCAGTCCCTAATGGTCCAGACCTACCTGTTCCCGAGGCAGATGTTGCAACGGAATCCATCTCAGAATCAGAATCTGATAACACATATTACAGAACAGAGATTGAAGAATAGATGCCAGAAGATAATGACCGGCCATTGCCTGTAACACAAGGAGATCTCAATGATCTGGCACGAGGTCTAAACCTCTTCAAGGAATCGGCACAGCTTCTGGGTTCTTGTGTTCGTAAGAACAATTTTCTGGCACCTGGAGCAACATTTTACTGGAATCGAGAGCGTGAAAGAGAATTTAGACAGTTCTTTGCAACCCAGAGTGACTTGTCATTGATTTTCTGCAACAACTTTGCTGCTTCGATGAAATCAATTGGGATGGACTATGTTGGTACAGAATGGTGCAGAAGTCTCAAGGCAGTTCTCTTTCATAATGGAAATATATACTCTTCGATTACCATTGGACATTCTCTGTAAATGAAAGAAACCCATTTGAACATGGATCAGTTGCTGTCTGCTCTGAACTACCATGACCAGGGTTGGTTGATCTGTAAAGATCTTCAGGTTGTTGGATTGGTTTTAGGACCTCAGGGTGGGTACACAAAGAACCCATGCTTTCTGTGTTTGTGGGACAGTCCGGCTGATGATTAATATTTTATCAGACAAGAATGGCCGCCAAGACAAGGGTTGGAGCCTGTTCCGCACAATGCTCAGTCTCGGCCTCTTGTTGAACCAAACAAGATATTACTTCCACCCTTACATATCAAACTGGGACTTATGAAGGACTTGTAAAGGCAATGGACAGGGAAGGCAGAGGGTTTACTTTCCTTGAGCAGACGTTTTCTCCGACAAGCATTAAAAAGCTTAAGGCTGGCATTTTTGATGGGGCTCAGGTACAAGGAGTCATGAAGGACTCAAATGTTCNGCACAGCTTCTGGGTTCTTGTGTTCGTAAGAACAATTTTCTGGCACCTGGAGCAACATTTTACTGGAATCGAGAGCGTGAAAGAGAATTTAGACAGTTCTTTGCAACCCAGAGTGACTTGTCATTGATTTTCTGCAACAACTTTGCTGCTTCGATGAAATCAATTGGGATGGACTATGTTGGTACAGAATGGTGCAGAAGTCTCAAGGCAGTTCTCTTTCATAATGGAAATATATACTCTTCGATTACCATTGGACATTCTCTGTAAATGAAAGAAACCCATTTGAACATGGATCAGTTGCTGTCTGCTCTGAACTACCATGACCAGGGTTGGTTGATCTGTAAAGATCTTCAGGTTGTTGGATTGGTTTTAGGACCTCAGGGTGGGTACACAAAGAACCCATGCTTTCTGTGTTTGTGGGACAGTCCGGCTGATGATTAATATTTTATCAGACAAGAATGGCCGCCAAGACAAGGGTTGGAGCCTGTTCCGCACAATGCTCAGTCTCGGCCTCTTGTTGAACCAAACAAGATATTACTTCCACCCTTACATATCAAACTGGGACTTATGAATTATGCGCTGAAGGCAGCTGAGCTGTCTGCTTGGCTGTCGTTTAAGTCAGTAATTACAACCGTTCTTGATAAAAAATGGAGTGCAGAATACGAGACGAAAGTCGATGAACCCCTGAAGAACTTTAAAAAATTAGGGGCTCATATGTCATTTAAAATACACTTTCTACTGCCCCGTTTAGACTATTTCCCTAAGAACTGTGGAGCTTTGAGTGAGGAACAGAGAGAGCGTTTCCACCAGGATATTCATATCATGGAAGCACTCTACCAAGGCCGGTGGGATGTGAACTTTCTTGGGGACTACTATTAGTGTTTGAAACGAAACGTGGTGGCTACTCAGCACAGGAGAAAGTCACTAAAATTGCCCTTCATCCATGATTAGCTTTTGTGTAATGTATAATGTTTATTTTCTGAAGTGTGTTAGATAAAATGCATGCTTTTTGTGAAGTTTTACATCGAAAATTTAATAGCACTAAATGGCGTTAATAACAATTCTTTTACAATCTCGTATCTCATAAACTTGACCTGGTTGGACAAAATGAGTATGGTTTTGAATTTTGCATAGAAAACTACCCTCGAATCAGCTATCACTCGCTTGAGTTTTGAAACTTTGCAGCCCAGTGTTATCATACTTCTTGGACTTTTATTACTAAAGGATATATTTAGCATTTACCAGAGTGATAATTCCTAGAGTTGTTAACATTTTTTGAGGCAGGTTGATTTATTTATACCCAGTGTTAGGACTCAGGGATATGCTTGTTATGTATGACACTTTATTTGCTGGTCGAATTGTTACTACAACAGATATAGGTACACATTACAATTTTTAGTACCTTGACAGCCATAACAAAAGCTATTAAAACTTGAACTGTTAGCACGATTGCTTGTTCCACTACCATGACTACCACTACCACCATCACCATCACCATCACCACTAGTAGTAATACAAGTTCTACTACCATCACCATCATCCAAAAAATATAACTGCATCAATGGGCATTATTTTAACATCTGTTATGAAGACATTTTGCTACTGCAATAAATAGCAACCGTAAAACTAGGACCTCTTTAACTACTGTCATTACAACTTATGCCACTATTACAGCAACAGCAACAATGAGTGATACTGTGAAAACTGATACTGCAGCAACGAAAACCGCGCCAAATACTACTGCTACCGACCCATTCATATAACATTGGAACTTAGCTTAAGATATCACACGCACACCCAAACACACACACACACACACACACACACCTCTCTCTCTCTCTCTCTCTCTCTCTCTCTCTCTCTCTCTCTCTCTTTTTCTTTCTGCTTCACTCACTTTCTTGTCTCTTCCTTGTCTCTCCACCTTTACCTTCTCTGCCTTTGTCACTTTCTGCCTCACTCTGCCTTTCACCATTTTGTCTCTATCTGGCTGGCTTTCTCTCTCTTTCTCCTCTGTCTCGCTTTGGCTCTCGCTTTCTCCCTACTCTTTCCCACAGCAGTAGTCATGCCTGTGTATTCCACAGGATCCTGAATATTGGTTAGTATCTGTCAAAAATTCCCCGATCCGTTTTGTATTTACGTTTAGACATGCAAGCAGTGCTGTTTTACTTGCACTTCATGTATTTATTTATTTATTTTTTCTAATTTATCTTAGTACCAAAGGCTGACAGACCTTGTGCTGCCCTTGCTTGGAATCCAGTGGAACACAATTTGGTAAGGGATAAGATTTCAGTGGTCACAGTTTTATGCAATTATTAATAGTGCTTGTAGAAGCCTTCCTCAGGCGACTTACTTCGCCATTATCGTCATCATTATCACGGCTACTGGGACAAAATAGCTACCGACAAAATAGCTACCCCCAAAACAGCTACCCCAAAACAGCTACCGGGACAAAATAGCTACCGACAAAATAGCTACCCTTAAAACAGCTACCCTTAAAACAGCTACCCCAAAACAGCTACCGACAAAATAGCTACTGATCTTCTCCGCTACCGGGACAAAATAGCTACTGATCTTCTCCGCTACCGGGACAAAATAGCTACCGACAAAATAGCTACTGGTCTTCTTTGCTACTGGGACAAAAGCGCTAGTAGTAGCGGATAGTAGCAGTAGCTATTTTGTCCCAGTAGCAGAGAAGACCAGTAGCTATTTTGTCGGTAGCTATTTTGTCGGTAGCTATTTTGTCCCGGTAGCTGTTTTGGGGTAGCTGTTTTGGGGGTAGCTATTTTGTCGGTAGCTATTTTGTCGTATAATCATTATCACGCACCCTTTTATTATTGACATACAATTCATATGATATTTAGCCGATCCAGTCAGGTCACCCACTACCTGTATAGCAGGCTCTACGTCTTGCCGTTTGTCGTGTCTGATTAACCCTGTGTAATAGGGGAAGTAAGATCTCTTAGTATTCACTTGGACTAAATGTTTTTACATCGACACTATCAAGTAGAAGATGTTGTTCATGACTTATTACAAGGTAGATTTTGATGCTTTGACTTGCTAGCCCGTACACACCAGTTTCCGTATACATGACATTGACAAAACCAAAGGATGGATAACGTTCCTTTGAATGTTTTGTACATATTTGTGTGGTGAAAGAAGGTAATCTGTTCAGATTTTGATGTTTTAAACGAAATAGATCTAAAAGGTAAACCGCAAAAGAGTACACCTCAGAGGATACAGAGGAGTGTTTAAACCATGACTTTGCTGAGACAGAACTTACTGACTGGACGTCCCATTTTCTGAATTTGGAAGCCTTACCAAAGAAAGAGTCCTACAGCAAATCTGCGAAAGGGAGGGGACAATACACAGGTGTAGGTATAGAGTAAAGTAGTATATGCGAAGGGTTTTAATGGTTATAGAATTCTTGGCTTATTTTTTAGCATGATTCTTGTATTTGCGTAAAATATATTTGTATCTGTCATAATCTTTACCTTAGATCAAGAGTCAGGCGGAAAGTACCTCAACTTGGCTTGACAGCAATTCAATAACTTTAATGCAAAGTGTTTTAGATCATATGAATGTATCAGCCTTACCTAGTCGTTAGGGAGCAGTTACTTTGATGTCGGTTTAGTTTAAAAAGACAGTGCTACATAACCAGTATGCTCCTTTTTTAGCAAGTATTTTGTTGCCAAAGTTTTGTTTTTGTTTTGCGCCCAGTTGGCTTAACTGACTTATATCTGCTGCATAATTTATATCATTGGTTAGGCTTTTTGTTTAGGTTATTGTTTAATGCAGTACTTTAGAGACCAGTATTTCAAATTTAGAAATCCAATTATTATGCTAGTTTTAATTAGTAGTAATAATAATTTATTTGATTAATAATATACTACTTATTCTATTTTTTTTCAGTTGGCTGTTGGCTTAGATAGAGTTAGAAATGATTTTTCATTACTTATTTGGGATGTTGAATCAAAGCCATGTAAGTGACATTTTTATGATATTAATAGTATATTATCCACCTGATTGATAACTGAGAATGTAGTATTATTAGTAAAATTATAGGAACTATAAAAGTAACATATTAAACTGATTGATTAGGGAAGACACATCAAGTTTGAAAATGAAGTTGTTTGCTTAGTTTTTACTGAATCCCAAACATTGGATGGATCGCACATTATAAAGTTAAAGAATATTGCAAAATTTATAGGCATGTAATAAGAACCAAGGTTTTAGTCGTGCAGGTCATTGTTGCATGATCTTTGCACTTATTTCATTTTTCGATATTGTCCATTTGATGCTAGTACCTAATATTAACTTTTCTTTATTGTTTTTAGTGACTTTTTTTCTTCCTCAAAAGTTTCTGCGTTACATGCTAATCAGACTGTGGATGGCTTTAAACCTAAGATAATTGTATTTGTAATTGATAGTAATCCTTGACCCTTGCTACATTTTTGATTACGACTGACGTTTTCTTGTAACTGACTTGCAGCAATTCTTCAGTAATTAGAAGCTTCAATAATTGCTCATTTTAATTAAAAAATTGGAAATCTCTAAGTTATCACTACTCCTCTACTCCACTTAGTTCTCACTACTCTTCTGGGGGTGCTTATTTCAGGAGCAAATAAGCACCCCCATTTGTTTCAAACATGAAATGAAACTTATAAGAGCTTTATCATGTCATGAGTTACTTTATGACTCACAGGATGATAAAGCATAAAGCATCTATACCTATGGATTCTACCGAGTCTATAGAGTTAAGAGTTATTATGAAATGTTCCTTTTTGTTGCTTTCCCATACGCACACATACAGATACACACTGTTACTATTAAATGATGTCAAACAATGAATTTCGTTAAATTTTTATGAGGAACTTCATAATATCGTATTTGAAGTGGAGGCTTATTCGAATGACCCACTTATTTCTAAAGCTATTCTGGTTTCTTTTAACAATATTTTCTTTTTAATCATAAGATTGTTACACCATTATTGTTGTTGTCATTATTATTATTACATAAATAATTATTATTATTTACATTATTTTTACCTACGTGTTACTCTACTTCTTGTAATAGCTAGTTGTAAATCGTACCTTAAAGAAGGCAGGTATACCTGGCGCCATAACTCAACTCGACAGTTTTTTTTTAAAAATCTTAAAAACCACTGATACGTCTTCCCTTTACGGTGACGTATCTTGCTTGTATCATTAATGGTGACTCTTTCTCCCCAATGTACTTCACATCAGCAATAACATGCAACTTTTCCTAGTGGAGGTGACTGTAGGTTTGAAAACTTCGAAGATAATACGAAACCGACATAGAATAGATATAACTTGGTCACTGACACGCTAAAATCAAGATACTCTTGTGTCATGTTTATAAATCTTTCCATCCGTTCTACTGGAACCTTTGGTTGCCAACGAAAATAAGCAGTACTGTGAGTATGAATAATAAAAACCAGACCTATCCCATGTCTAAACTCTCAGCCATCATCATCCATTGTACTTTTTTTTGTTAATTGTCACAACAAGGCACGAAGCAATCCTGATCCTTTCGCTCATTAACCTCCATGTACCGTCATTTTACAATACTATATATATATATATATATATTCATTGTAATAATATTGTTATATTGTTTGTAATAATGTATTTTGTAATAAGGCCGACCAATGCCAAGTACCAGTTATTAAGAGGTTTGATATTGTTTTTTATTAGTTTGATAAAATTAAAAAAGACGTTACTGTTGCTTTTACTATCTTAGCTTTGTCACTGGGCATTTTGTTGAACATCAGACTACAAGCCCGCCTCCTTAGGTATTCAGCTTGAGCCACACAATTCTCGCAATTAATGATCGGGAATCCCTTTAATAATAATAATAATTTTTTTTTAACTTCACATTGTTTTATTTGTAAATTAACGATCTAGAAAATTTACAATGAAATTGATCTACTCAATACAGGTTGCAACACAACTGAGCTGTCACTGGATGTAGAGGAAGGATACGAGACAAGAAATAGCACAATGAAGCCTAGTTGTGGTACATCCTCTATAGTGATACTCTCCATTTGGGCATATCGCTGAGAGACGATGTATCAGCTGGTTACCAGATTAATAATTCTGGTTTAATAATAATAATAATAATAATAATAATAATAATAATAATAATAATAATAATAATAATAATAATAATAACAAGTGAACTGGAGGAGGTTAAACATCTCAAGGCAAGAAATGAAAACAAAGCAAAAGATACATGGAATGAAAAGAGAATGCATGGACAGTTTGTCAGAGACCTGACAGATGATGTAGATAAGGTGAAGACTTGGGAATGGTTGTCAAAATGTGATTTGAAGGTTGGTACAGAAGCCTTGATTTGTGCAGCACAAGAGCAATCCATCAGGACAAATTATGTGAAGTATCACATTGATAGAACGGCTGGAAGCCCCCTGTGTCGATTGTGTGATCAAACAGGTGAAAGTATCCAACACATTGTAAGTGCATGC
>RDPX01000023.1:232808-243517 GCA_003991215.1 Morbakka virulenta
TTACTATATATATATATATATATATATATATAAATCCAGTATAGTATACAAAATAACTAGTAGTAACTGCTAAATTTGTCTAGTTATTTTGTATACTATACTGGATTTATAAACGCTCTGGAAACATTGAGCACTCTTAGTGAACATTGGTATACTTTACTAATATTACTATATATATATATACAAAATGAAACACATATACAAGTCATGCTTCATTTCAGTATCCATTTCTGATAGCATCAGCATGAAAGTTGCATTCCTGGTTCCACAATCTTCAACAAAACCATATTGCAACTTTGGTATTGATTTTATTCCTTGCGCTCTTCACCAGTATCTTCAACAAGATCTTCACTACGTGGCTCATTAAGCTTATTGTCCTGTGTAACTCACATAGTACTGGTCCAGGTTTTTTCGAAAGAGCTATGAAGATGGACTTGCTCAGTTCTGAAGGTATTTCACGGGAGTTATAAATCTCATTCAACACTTCTGTTAACTTCACTATTCCCAACTCATATAAGTTCTTGATCATGTCTGCGCTTACCTCATCAGGTCCAATTACTTTGTTGCTCTTCATACTGCGTACACCAGAATGCACGTCTGATTGCAGAATATCTTGGTCATCAATTTGCAGTTGATAGTTGGCAAATTCCCTTTGTCGTCTTCTATGTTGACATGCCCATTTTTCGACTTAATGCAAGCTGAGGTACACCACCTTTTTCCACACGTACCGTTGATATACCTGTGCATTTCTTTGGGGTTATTATGCTTCTGCTTCTCTATCATCATATTTGCTGTTTAGCCATGTTCCCTTTGCATCAAGACCTTTTTTCTTGACCTCACCAAGTTCCTTATTCATGACCTTGTGTTTCCTCCTCTTTTTCATCAAATCTGGAATGTCTTTTGTTATTTAGTTATGTTTTTTTTTCTTTGGTGACATCACTTCTCTTGCTGCCTCTGCAGCCGCTTCCTGAAAAACCTTCCACTTGATCTTGCCCTCATCCCCTTCACCCTCCAGCACTTCTAACCTTTTGGTCCCTTCAAGTGTGTACAAGTCTTTGATGTTATTGACTTCTGTAAATATTGGATAGTCACGTTTCTTAGGCCCCTGCTTCTTCTGTATTTTCTTAAGTTCCATATGGATTGCACTTATAACTGGTACATGGTCGCTGTTAATGTCTACACTTGGATACGTCTTTGTGTCTCACAGCATTTCTGAACCTCTTTTTAGTCGTGATGAAGTCAATTTGATTCCCAGCTTTGTCTCCTGGACTTTGCATAAACCATGTATTTGCAATAATAAGATCTTGTTAATTGCACCATTTAATCAAATGTGTCTTCTAATTACAACATGCTTTCCTGTTCTGTCCAAGTCATTTCAATTCCTTTTCTTCTGTTGCTGATTGAAACGTGCATGTATTTTTAGTAATGGCAGATTAACCGGATTTGGTTTCCTGTATCTAAATTAAATTTGTTTTTGATGTCAAAGTTTATGGCAGATTTGCTGTCGTTCGTGTTCGTAGCTTGTAAAACTCACAGTTTAAACTTCGCTTCGTGATCGCAACGTGATTGCTTTGGAGGTACCCGGAAGTAAAGTGAGGAAATTGAATGCTGACCAGACCGCTTCAGGAATATGTAATCACATTGAATAGAGTAGCCATTTTTTATCTTTTTGACTGGATAGACTTTTTGACTTGACATATTATATATTATATTATATTATGTTATATTATATTATCACCTGATACATACATATATATATATATATATATATATATATATATATGTATCAGGCTTGGGAATTGGTGTAACATTCCTCGCCTGAGCGCTCGTGTGTCATGCGGTCATGCGTAATTATAAATTCTTTTCTCTCAAGTATATTGCCCTGAAAATTATTTATAAATTTTACGATGAAATAGCCGAAAGATTGAGAAAAGGACCAACTTGAATCAGAAAGATGATAAACGTTGCTTATCCCATTTTATTTGTATATTTCTGCTTGTATGTGGCAACAATGACAAGATTCAGATTGGAATGAATTGTGTGATGCTATAGTTTACTGTTTAACCGTTTACTGTAACGCCCAAAATAGACAGAGGTTCTGAATATTGAGGGTGGGTGGGTGGGTGGTTTGGGAATTAATGAGGAAGATTTTTCGTATTTTCATTCAAATTGCATAATACACAAAAAACATGGTACCTAGGGCAATACCTTTTGAACATTCGAATGACTTATTTTATAGACAATGATTGAAAAATGGAGCATTGTTTATACTCCAATTTGAAATACTTAAAAAAATTATAATGATAACAATTATACATTTATAATTTTTTTTATTAAAAATAAGTAGGGCAACGCGAATATAGATAAAGTGTTTGCATGAGCCATCCATCTTTGGTGCGAGCTATCCATCTTTGGGACGAGCTATCCATCTTTGGCACGAGCTATCCATCTTTGGCGCGAGCTATCCATCTTTGGTACGAGCTATCCATCTTTGGCGCCAGCTATCCATCTTTGGCGCGAGCTAACCATCTTTGTCGCGAGCTATCAATCTTTGATAAGAGCTATCCATCTTTGGCACGAGCTTATTATCGATTGTCATATATATATGGATGAAAGATAAAATTTAATTTATTTAACACTGCATAATGTTGATTTGCCCTTACTAAATTCCCTCGAGTAAGACTAGGTAGCAAGATTTGCATTTTCTTACTGAGTAAGATATGAGTACATTTTTCTTTCTCTGTATTTCAGTTTCATATTTATATATTGTTTAAAGATAGGATTGAATTTTTTAATGAACTTTAACGATACTGTGTAAAAATTATAAGAGTGAATGAAGAAAACATTTTAAAGCAGTGCTTAAGGTACTAAATTCTTCTTGAGTAAGATTAAGTGACAAGGTGTGTATTTTCTTTATGCGTAGAGCTTTTTAAGTTTTAAAGGATTTCCTTAAACGGTTGGCGTCAAAATGTTGGATTGTCTAGAGTTATTAGCAATCAAGGAAACGAGATTACTTTATTTTAAGGGAATCATTTCGTATTTCTGATGACGTCCTACCATCAGCACAATTAATAGTAATCTAAGAAGGTTTTGGAAATAGTCAACGCCGTAGAAAGCAGACCAGATTTTGTGTTGAACAAAGAAAATATGCAAGGTGTTAGATGCTAAAGAGTATTTGCTATTGCTAATGACCTGCCTTTCTTGTGTACGATATAAATCGGTGCAACAACGTCCACGTAAAACATTTCTTAGTATCTGAGGATTGATTTAGATTGTTATGTTATTTTGCCCATTTTCGGATGATGTCCACTGAAGAAGTGGTATGGCAGCTTTGTAAGATATTTTTGAAAAGGTTTGAGTGAAATAAAGGGTTTAGATAGAGCTAGGTTTAAATAGAATAAATTCAAACGGAAAAAAATGTCAGTCATAAAGATAATCCACACCATGTTTGGAGGAACAGCCAGACCTTCACTAGAGCCACATTTTTTACTTCCTTGATGCTTTACAACCTACATTACTTTTTATTAAATAGCCAACGACTTTCTTTGTTTTAATATATGTCTTCACGTTTTAGCAGACGCGTCATTCAAATGCATACAGAAAATAAATGTAGATTTCCATCTGGATTGGTTTAGTCAGACCAATAGGTAGATCAGATTCTGTATAAATTTGAGATGTTTTATGTCCATAGAAACTAAAACGACTTAAATGGGAATTGTAAAAGTTAGGTGGGTAACAAAATCATTATTATTTGGTGGTTGTTTTTCGTAACTGGAACCAAAAGTGGTGATAGTAGTAATTTCCATATTTGTCACTTGGGCGCGCTGTTTTGTCAACAGGTATCTGTCATTGGACATCTCATCCCAATGACGCACACAGGTTTGGAAAAATGATCTGGTGAAGGACTGGGGGCGAAAGCTCAGGTGATAGAGCATGCAGCCGTAATAGTTATAGGCATTGGTTCGAATCAGTTTTGTGCAGGTATATTAGTCACCTTTCTAAATTTCAAAATACTCGCCATCAATATTAGATTATTTCACAACTTTCTTTGCTGAGCCTTCTTGCTTAAAGATAAAAGCCACTTTATCTCTTCGAAAAGTTTTCGAATAATCCGATCGTAGTGACGGATCTAAAAATTATGGAAATCTGTGTATCTGTTAAACAAATGAGCTATACTCACTGTGTAAACAAAACAATGCGGTCATTGTTTTATTTACACAAAACAATGTCCGGAAGAGTAGGGGGCTCGTCCAGAGTTTTTGCCAGAATAATAATGAGGGTATTGAGAGGGTTCCCAGTGTCGGTACAGCCTATTATATAAAGGAGACCCCAGGGTTCATATCCCCAAATCATTGTCAAGGATGAATAGCGATAATTGTTTTCAATAAGTGTACAGTATTTATGATATCTGAGAAGTATCGTGAGCGACATAAAGTGCCTTACTGTACGTTCATTGATCTGGAGAAGGCATACGATCGTGTACCAAGCTCGAAGGTCTGATATTGTATGAAAAAAGAGGCATCTCTGAAACGTATGCCAGACGTGTACAGAATATGTACACAGGTTGTGAGACTGTGGTCAGGTGCGCAGGGGGAAGAACCAAACCCTTCAAAATTGATGTAGGCCCACATCAAGTTTAGGCTTTAAGCCCTTCACGTTTAGCAAATGTTATGGATGAGCTGAAAGCGGAGATGAGAAGAGAGAAAGCCCTGCCAAAATGCTGTTTGCCGATGACTTGTTACTGGTCAATGAGGAGAAAACTGAAGCAGGGAAGAACTGGAGCAATAAAGGGAGGCTCTGGAAAAAGGGGGCTGAGGGCAGTAGATCAATGGCGGAACACGTGTGCATCATCATGAAGGTGGAGTCACACCAGATAAAAATCGGTGAAAATGAGGTTCGTTAGAAAGAGGGGTTTAAATACCTGGCGTAACGGTATAGTTTGATGGTGGGAGTGATAGAGAGGTGGGAAAGAGGATACAGTCCGTGTGGTGGTGTTGAAAGAAAGTAACTGGAATGCATTGCAGTGAAGAGTATCAGTCTTAATCAAGGAAAAAGTGTAGACGTTCATGGGCAGGTCGGCCTTGATGTATGTGATGGAAACGGTACCAGTGACAGCTAGAAAAGCAGAATGAGTGTAACAGAGATGGGCCTGCGGTGGTCACTAGGAGTGACCAGACGGGATATGATCAGGAACGAGTTAATCTGAAAGATCATTGGAGTTGGAGAGACAAGGAGTATGTTGGAGGATGAGTTTTTGAAATGCGGGTACCCGGTATTTAACGGAGAGGAAAACCAAAGAGGAGACGGTACGATTGTATGAAGGAAGATATGCGAGCCATGGAGGCAAACCGAGACGACGAATTGAATCGTAACATATCGAGAAGGTAGATTCGCTGTAGCGACCTTTGGACCTGGCGCAGCCGAAATTAAAAGAATAATAAGTGATATCTATCGTGTTGGAGATCGAGATGGAATGCTGTTATTCATTTTTGAAAGGTAATTAAATTACGAGAGTAGTGTTGATATCTTGTATATTGTAGTTGCAATTCTCTTTTTAGTAAAAATGAAGTTTATTGCAGTAACGTGCTTCTATTTTTCCAATCTTGGTACTAATTCTTGTCTAGTTTAGGGACTTGTATGGGTTAAGTAGTGTGCGTACTTTATGGCTCTGCCCAAGTAACATTTTGTATTGAAATACTGTTTTACAGTTTCCTTTATTTTGCCAACTTAATTGACAGTTACATTCAGCTGTCAGTAAATTGGCTTTAGAAATTTTATATAGTGCTATATCATATATGGTGGATTCGAATAGCTTGTAAATTGATCTTTGCTTCGTGAAGCATTTGTACTTATATGTGGGAGAGAGAAAGGACTATTTGAATGGCTGTCCAAAAGGTTAAAAGTTAAGTGTAGAGGGAAAAGTAGGAATTTATTTCTGTCGGACCGTTTTTAGTTGGATACGTCACAACCCCAACGAAGCCAATGGCGACCGTGACATCATGCTCAAACGATGCACCCCTTTACTTCCCTAATGAGTTACAAGGGGTATGGAATTAATGTTTTTCAAGAATTAATTTTGCTGATATCGTGAGCTCCTCTGTAGTTGATTCTGGCGATATGGAGTAAATATCGTTTTTGAATAATTCTTAAGTAAATATCTTTTTATTTCACAGTACAGTTCAAAACAATATTTAACAACTACTGGGTTTTTGTCACGAAACAAATAAGTTAATCAATTAATAAAGTAAATAAACACGTAATAAATTAGACACAAATAGGTTAGTGTTCAGTCAGTTCAGTCAGTTCAGTCAGTGTTTTTGGTGCTCTTTTTAATTTTGGCAGCATTGATTAAATAATTTCGTTATACAAGAAAAGTAAAAGTATAGAAATAATGTAACCAATGTCGAAAGAGGGAATCAAGGCAGCAGGTTTGGGTAAATCTTAAAATACACGTAGAAAGTAAAACTTGTCTGTTAGAGCAATGATCGAATGTATTTATAGAGACTTTAAGAATGTATAGTTTTTGTTTTAAGTCTTAGGTTTAGAGGAAAATAGTGAAAGAGATAATAAAGGAAATTACTGCCAGAAATGTCTAAAAGATCAGCATTTTGGCAGACGAACAAAGTGAAACGTTCCCCAAACAGACCTGATTTTCATCAGCTATTTTGATAACTATAAGTGAGCTTTTTATTCCCCGTTTAGATGAAGGACAGTGACAGACTTCAGAAAATCCTCGAAGATGATGAACTCACAAAAATGTGGAATTGGATAAGAAGTATCCTTACCATTATCGATCCATCCATCCATCCATCCATCTGTCTATCTATCTATCTATCTATCTATCTATCTATCTATCTATCTATCTATCTATCTATCTATCTGTCTGTCTATCTATCTATCTATCTATCTGTCTGTCTGTCTATCTATCTGTCTATCTATCTATCTATCTATCTATCTATCTGTCTGTCTATCTATCTGTCTATCTATCTATCTATCTATCTATCTATCTATCTATATATCTATATATCTATCTATCTATCTATCTATCTATCTATCTTTTTATCTATCTTTCTCTCTATTCAAGTTTGATTGAAATAGCAATTTTCTTTATGTTGTACCTAATTTGTATTGCTACGTGAAAGGCGATATTTAACTATCAACTGTTAATGACATCAATTCAATACTAAACACAACTACTTGGAAACACCTGAGATAACTTTTGACATTTTTAAGGGACCCAGCAAAGGGTGACATATTTTTTTCTTAAAAGTGGCATCTGACATCAGNTCTATCTATCTATCTATCTATCTATCTATCTATCTATCTATCTATCTATCTATCTATCTATCTATCTATCTATCTATCTGTCTATCTATCTGTCTATCTATCTATCTATCTATCTATCTATCTATCTATCCATCTATCTATCTATCTATCTTTTTATCTATCTTTCTCTCTATTCAAGTTTGATTGAAATAGCAATTTTCTTTATGTTGTACCTAATTTGTATTGCTACGTGAAAGGCGATATTTAACTATCAACTGTTAATGACATCAATTCAATACTAAACACAACTACTTGGAAACACCTGAGATAACTTTTGACATTTTTAAGGGACCCAGCAAAGGGTGACATATTTTTTTCTTAAAAGTGGCATCTGACATCAGAAAGCAAAATGCTTACAGATAAAATTCTGACTGAGTCTGAAAGCATTACGATGAATAAAGCTAATTGACTTACATTTTTGGTCGTACCCTATTCAGAGGCCATTGTTTTAATGTTTCTAAGTAGTCGCATTAGGAATATATACCAATGATGTATAATTAGCTAAGCATAATAGAAATAGAAGGTAGGAAAGATTTGATTAAAATGAAATCGAAGTGCCTATTTGCTTTGGCCTTAAATTTTTGAAGGTCTTACTCAGAAGAAAAATGTGACAATGGTAGAGAGTTTCTGAGAAGAAAAGTACAAGCTAAAAATGAATTGTCATATAGCTTCTAACGGCAGATATGTTAGCAAACTGTATATGGATTGGAGTTGGATGAAAACGAAGCGGTCTTTTTGAAATAATTTAAAGGAGTCAGAAAGGGTGATTCAGGAGGAACAAAGACTATGAGTGTGTTTATAAAGATCAGAAGGAAGAGCCACATTGCGATGGGGCACGGAAGTATCATATTTTGTAGTGAGATCCCGGAATATGATATATTAGCTTTCACATTGAATGTAATCCATTAGCAGGAGGCATTGTGTGGAACATTAACCCCTTTGTGACACCAGTCTTCGATACAGTGACAACATGAAGAAATAAATAATGCTGGCCAGAGTGAGAAGATTTTATACATGCAGAAGGAAACCAACCCACATAGCTGTAAAAGTGGCATTGATGTATGACCTTCAATGCCGAGAAGTCGTTAAACTGAATCTTGTCAAGAAGTTGCTTTCAGGTAGTAGAGTGCCATTTATGGGAATGCATGCAAGATACGGAATTCAAAAGTGATCAATACAAAGTGTGTCAGAAAAGTTCCAGGACTTATGTGTGCAGTTTGGGCTATCCTGTTGCATGCATTGATATTCATGCCCTCGGTTTCAGGCCGTCAAACGAGGTGCACAAAGGAACGAACCAACCTGAAGTTGTTATTCTGGCTGAAAAAAACTACTTCAGAAGTACTTGGTTTACTGCACAAAGTGTGCAGTGATGAGATGATATCATGCTCACTTGTTTTTGAGTGGTACAATACATTACGAAACGGACGCGGAGACCTCAATGATAACCCTAGAAGTGACAGGCCTTTAACAGGCAGGATTAATACCAACGTTGAGTCCACCGATTGCAAATTATCTGCGTCTAAACCGAGACTGCTTCTGGAGGATTTTCATGTAGGATTTGGTATGTGGAAAACCTACGCAAAGGTAGTACTGAAGATTTTGAATAATTACTGAAAGTATCGAACCAGAGTTGCTCTAGAAAGTCATTTCATTTGGTGAGTTATTGATCTTCGAATAAGACCAGGATAGTAAGCACCAGAGCCTTATGTGAAGAGTACGTTGTCGTCAAGGTCGACGAAAGGAAGACAGTTTAAGTAAAAAGTCAGTGTCATGTAGATTGAATTCTTTGATTTTAGAGGCATCGTCCACGGAGAGTCATTGTCACAGGGCCAGAAGATTAACGAGGAAAAAGGTCCTGCGGTGTTTGTTTCGTTCAGTTCATGGAAAAAAAGACTTGTGGAAGGACAAGTCATTGTTGCATCATTATTACAATACGCCTGCACACAATGTCTTGAGCATCTGTCAGCTCCTGTACGAGAGAAACATCGCAATGCTGGAGCAGTCTCCATACTCAACTGACCTGGCTCTGTGTGATTTTTCCTCTTTCATGAGGTCAAAGGGCCCCATTTTGGAGTTGTAGAAGAAACTAGGGGGGCTATGACAACATAGCTGAGGAGAACCTCGAAAAAATCTTCCAGACGTGCATATGGTTTTGGCAGAGAAGGATGGGAAAGTGAGTTAGGCTACAGGGGCAATAAGTCGACGGAAGAAACTTGTAATTTGTAGTTTGGATTTTTAATATTCTTTTTGTGGTAACTTGAACTTTCCTAGGACACCCCGTAGATAGATTTTCAAGGTCCACAAGTGTGTATCCGTGCACCCATGTACTAAAGTATATTTATCGGTTAGTTTCTTTAGTATTTAAGTTTTGCGTTAAGAACTACGTCTCAATCAAAGAAATGGTTGTAAAAGGTGTTAAATTTGTTGATTCAATGGCTGCTAGACGTTTCCACGAGGGCATGTGGAGGAAAACATATTCTATCATTGTTAAACAAAGAGTTTGAGTAGTTTTCTCACAATTTACCTTGGTCCTAAACATTCATAGTTGGTATCTACTTTACAAATTGTTGAATGTGTGATGGACCGATGTGTAAGGGTTAACGGTGAGTGACCTGCGAATGCTCAATTACTAAATATTTATTGTTTTGCAATTTATTACTGTAAATGACCAGTAGAGAGTATTAATGAAAAGATAGAAAAAGAGAACATGGGTGTTTTTGTGTTCATTTCAGATAGAGAGTAATGAAAATTGTACTAAATATGTAGTAACATGTACTATAAAGTCACTGCTTCCATGTATTGATATGCTTACTGAAATCAGCTCCCTTCGAGTGGACTTTTTTGGGGGACTTTGCCTGAGTTGTTGGTTATTGTGAGATAGTATGACGTTCTCTCTATGGATGATATAATCCCGTTGTCTATATACAATAGCTGTATTTTTTGAAATTATTAAAAAGATGAAATGTTATTTATTTTTCTTAATGTAATTTGAAGCGATTCGACGTCCGAAAAACTCAGGTAAGTAAGAGTAATATTGGTAATATATTGATAATAATGGTAATATTTTTTATTACTATTATTATTTTTTATTTTTCGTTTTCTTTTACAGTAACAAGAAATCACATTTTATTTCACAGATGTACCTTTCAACAGTACATGTTGTGAAAATAATACATTTCTCTATTTTTCATCCATTGTTTTAAATGTAACACACGTTTTGTGAAAAATTGTCCTATATCACTGTACATGGTAAAGCAGAAATGACAGAACGTATAAGGTATTGGGTATCATGATCCATCTATCTATCTATCTATCTGTCTATCTATCTATCTATCTATCTATCTATCTATCTATCTATCTATCTATCTATCTATCTATGTATC
>RDPX01000023.1:243982-270657 GCA_003991215.1 Morbakka virulenta
TACTATTTGCAACTACATATGTACTAATATATGCCAATGTATTTTGATATATGCTACTGAGTTGCAGCTCTCTGTACTCTTGTGCTTGTTTTATTATATATATATATATATATATATATATATATATATATATATATATGTAGCTGATAATATTTACTTTTCACGTCTGTTGTAGAAGTTAAAAAAAGCAGAAAATTCTATGGAGTGAAGTCTATTTTGAATAATGAGATGAATTTGAATGGTACGATATGAAATATGTTTGCTTACGGTTACTGTTTGACCTGTATTTAATAGTATGCCAACCAAACTTCCATTCAAACTTGCCACTGCTCTTTATTGGAACAATATTTTGTTAGGGTCGTATACGAGTTGAGAGAATGTTTGCTACGTTTAGAGCCTTTGTTCACTAGGTTTGTAGTAAAGACCATTTCGAAAAAGGTAAATGCCCCTTTGTAAAGCACCTATCTTTAAGGTTAACATGGACACAATGGTACAAGGTGCTTCATAAAACAAGAACAGCAGCCTTATCGATCTAGGTACAAGAAGTAAATATTCTGCTACATTCGTTTTGGTCTCTGGGCAATCAGTTGGATAGTGGCATGAGAGTTTGTCAAAAAAGTAGCAACAGGGGATATAATGATGGTTAACATCTAGAAAAAAATTGTTAGAATTCTGGATTTGAGAATTTTATGTTTAAACTTTGAAAGGGTGTTTTGAAGCACCGTATTATCGTGCATAAAGACATGGACAGTACCCCAACGGCACAACGTCGCCAGGGCATCAGGTGTTTGGTGTGTTAGCTGTACCTAATTGTTTCAGTTCTTTCCGAAACAGCATCGAATAATATGATCTAAGTTGGCATTTCTTTAAGAACATATCAAGTTTATGACAAGAAACAAGGTGATTAACTAACTGTTGTACCTCATAGTAAAGTGAATTCATAGCAGACAAAGGTGTGGTTTCATTTCAACAATTTTCTTTTAAACAAACCCATAAAAACTTTGGTCCGTCAATCAAAAAGTCAGACGAGAAATTTTAATGTCATTGGAATTATTTTGGTTATCCTGCAATAGAAACATTATTTCAACAGAATTAAGAATACACCAAACCCAGCTTATTTTCTTGTTTTTGTTTGTTTGAGTGTTTGTTTGTTTGTTTGTGTGACCTTATTTGTGTGACCTTGTTTGCGTCCTATTTCTTTAACTTAGCTTCCGATTGAATTTGAAGGAAAGACGAGAAAAATGATACGGATTGTAGGATTAGTTACAGTTTTCCAACGTTTGTTAGACACTATATTGTACAGTTAAAATTGCTTAGACATTCGCAAGGTATCTTAAGGTCTGTTGACTGTTAAGTGCGCTGAATTTTTGTTGTGCCTGTAAGGACAGTTTTTTTATGTGTGGCAGTCAACATAAAAATAAAAATTTTTGAAACAGGTGATAGTACGCCACGACGCAACGTGACGTAAAGAGTCTTTTTGTTGATTGATTTTAGGGTACGTAAACCTGTTACTCTTTATTTGTTCTGATACATCAGCATGAAATAATACCAGAACTTCACCAATGGTGTTCTCAGAACGTACAGATGCAAGTTTCTGTCTGTCTTCCTGTCTGTCTTTCTGTATGTATGTATGTATGTATGTATGTATGTATGTATGTATGTATGCAAGAAGTCAATTTGTGATAGTCATCGTGGAATTTGGAGAGGAAGTGGAAGTGGGAGAGCCGTATCCCCGACACTACTGTATTGTCCAAAGCAAACACTGTA
The DNA here is from genome assembly GCA_003991215.1 of Morbakka virulenta. NCBI lineage: Eukaryota > Metazoa > Cnidaria > Cubozoa > Carybdeida > Carukiidae > Morbakka > Morbakka virulenta. The sequence goes on from RDPX01000023.1 coordinate 245,750, forward strand.
AGCATATCGTCAATGGTGATGAGAAGCCAGATGCGCTGGGTTGGCCACTTGACACGAATGAACGACTCCAGGCTACCCAGGCAACTTTTCTATTGTGAAATGTCATCTGGTAAAAGACGTCAGTATAAGCCACGAAAAAGGTTAAAAGGACAATGTTAAGGAGAACCTGAAGCATATGAAGCTTGCTGGACACAGCTGGGATGCATTAACTTCTGGTCGTGAGTATTGGAGGGGCTTAATCTTTCAAGGTGCTAAGTTGTATGAGGAGATCAGAGTTTCTCATGTTAAACTGAGGAGATTCTGCAAGAAGCATGAGCCTTTACAAGTTGATTGTGGTCTTCTTTGGACTTCTAAAGTATCTAGTTGGTCTCTGTTGTCTAAGGCAGGGCTGGTGAATCATCAGAAAACTCATCAGACCACTAGACTCAGAATCATTTCTTTTGTGCCCCTTACTGATACTACTTCTGAATCTTCCATTTGTCCATGTCCATCGTGCCCCGAAATCTGCAAGTCGTCCGGTGGTCTCAAGCAACAGCTCAGGATTCATGGAGATGAATATCCCACTGTTGCCACCCCCAAGGGATCACTTGGAATGCCACGTCTGCCACAAACCGTGCAAGTCACTTGCAGGTCTCAAAAGTCATTTAAGCCTACATGGGAGGAAAGAGCACTTAGAAGAAAGAAATGAGGGAATGTCACTCGTCTGACAAGATGGAGCAATCATGTATATATGTATGTATGTATGTATGTATGTATGTATGTATGTATGCATGCATGCATGCCTGGCTGCCTACCAATCAGCTTTATTGTATTCTTGTGTTTGTGCGCATGCGTGTTTCTTTGTGATCAGAGTATATTAGGTTGAAACAGAATATACTAGTGTCGTGACTGGAGCAAGGGTCTTTATATACATTCTTAATTGGTAGATATAGTTCTTCTGTGTACTTCTTCATTTATGGTAAGATGTACTAGTAAGTCGCAGCTGTCATGTAGCATTTTGTTTTGTATATTGCTAAAATGAACCTTTATGACACTTAATGAAAACACAGAGAAATTAAAGCTGAGAGGCGGGGGGAGGTGTCTCTTACGATGAAATACTAATAAGACCTGCCAGACAATGTCGACTATTAAACCGTTTCTTCAAATGCAAGAGTAACACCTGCCTCTTTCCACAGAAAATCACAGAACTTTGATTTAGCTAAATCTGCACTTGTTAAGCTTCTTTAAAACTGTGTATTATTTTGCTTTATTTTCGTTTCTATGGAAATATTTTGGTATAACGTGGCAGGATAAAGCCTTTTCCTTATTTTTTACTGCTTTATCTCAAGCCACTGGTTGGACTTCTTAAACTTGACAAGTAAAAGTACCTTTGCATGTTTTCGTTATCACAGTGCTTTTGGGTTGATATCAAAAGATTTGTCGTAAAATTGTGTATTGCTTTTTGTATACAAATAAAAGTGTCTTCGATGCCTTTCATCTTAGTGACTATAAAAAAGTGTTACATATATGAGTGAAATGTAATGGAAAGGCATGTAGATGTTTTTATTAGGTTTTCATATTTGATTATTTAACTCCAGATAGCAACCCAGATAATATCCAAGACAACCAAAAGTTTGAAAAGGGAAAAGTAGGGATTTTTATTTATCAGAATTGTTTTGATTTTCTTGCATCCTCGCTGACTGAGCGCCAAGAAACAACAAGATTACCTCCTTTGAAGCCTCTTGCTTGGTTTCTCAGATTTACCTAGAATTTTAGGCTAATTAAAATTTTTTTGTGGTTTTGTTGGACCTGTGTTTTTTTTTCATTTTTTTTAAATATATTTTTGAGAATGCTGGGCATATTGTAAAGTCAAAGAAATCTCATGTTTGCACTGCTTTCCATATTAAAAGGCTTCGTTACAGATCACTGAAGGCTTGATTTTTGCCTTATTGTAGTAACACTACTGTTAGATGTTTGTAGTTTCTATTTTAAGCATTTTTTTACTGGAAAAATAATGATAACAGCGATTTTGTAACTGTTGAAGTTTATATCTTGTTGAAACATTCGATGAGTAAATAAATAAGTAAATATATAAATATATAGATGAATACATAAATAAATAAATAAATCAATGAATGAATGAATCGATGAATCAATCAATCAATCAATAAATAAATAATTAATGAAAAAGAAAATCTAACATTTAAGACCACCGTAATGTGTATGTAAATGTCAGTTAAATACAACTGGAGTGAAAAAGAATGACATTAGTATCAAATGCGTTGCTGTTAAACATGTGCTACATAATAATGTAAGCCATAATTTTAGCTGCTAATTATCTTAATCCAAGGGTTCTTTATATCCAGCCTTTATATATATATATATATATATGCAGAGAGGAGAAAGCTGATCAGCAGTGACAAGACTAATGCTTTACCTGTGTCTGTTCGGCTTATTTTTGATTCGGCTTTAATTTTTTTTTCAAAATGAGCCATATTTATTTTACAATAATATTGATATCTTAAATTTTCAGGAGTCAATACCTATAATTACCTTAGTGCCACTTTTTATAGAAAAAAGGTAAACTTTTGTTGTTTCTACCACTGTTAAAGATGGAGTTGTCAGTTTAGCCATTATATATATATATATATATATATATATATATATATATATATATATATATATATGCAGAGAGGAGAAAGCTAATCAGCAGTGACAAGACTAATGCTTTACCTGTGTCTGTTCGGCTTATTTTTGATTCGGCTTTAATTTTTTTTTCAAAATGAGCCATATTTATTTTACAATAATATTGATATCTTAAATTTTCAGGAGTCAATACCTATAATTACCTTAGTGCCACTTTTTATAGAAAAAAGGTAAACTTTTGTTGTTTCTACCACTGTTAAAGATGGAGTTGTCAGTTTAGCCATAACCTCTTGCACGAATAGTTGGACCAATTGGTCAGTTTTGCGCAGTCATCCACAATAAGTAGAATACCATTTTCAGTTAAGTTGGCTTGAGTGGAAATGGAAAGTAAGAAAGCATATTTTAGTATCACTTTCCTTTGCAATCTTTGTTCATTAGTTGATATAGAATGAAAGTCAAAGGCTCATTGTCAGGTAGACTTTGCATGCAACATGTTTAAAAGAACTTTTGTACTGTGAGTTGGTTAGTAAATCTGCAGCAGTTAAGCGATGTTTGTAAGTTTGGCTACATATTCAATTTGTGGTAATCAGAGTAACAGGAAGGAGTGGAGAAGTATGAATGCTGCAGTTCGGTGTAAATTATCAAGAGCGTAGCAAAGAACACAAGGAATAGAGCCAAGCGTAAAGAGAAGAAACTTTCAGCTGTGTTTTATCTGTTTGCATACTATAGACTAATATTACTATTGCGTGTAATTTTATGGTACATTTACATTGTTTAACCTGACTTGAAAGTTCCTTGTACTTTCCGATGATCTAGTTTACCGAATGAGACTAAGAAAAGGCTCACTGGACAGTTCCAATGGAGGTATCGTGTCTAATTACTATACAATTAATTAAAATAACATTTTAAGAGACAACAAAATTAACGTACTAGCATTTTTTATAAACGTAATATACTCTAATTAACTTGTTATGCCTTGAGTAAATTTAATAATAAAATAAAGTTAAGGATTACTTTATTAAAATGAGTAATGTGATGTAATATGCATTTGACATATTTTTAAGCTTTAAAAAGTTTCATCATTTTGATGCAAGCTGCTTACAGTAATTTATGATTGCCCATCAAAAGAAATCCGTGAATTTAATCGTCAGCTTAGTCTGATTTAACTTTATTTTCATGTTTTGCTATTGTTTGAGGCATGCTTTTCGGTTTTTTTTCATTTACGACTTAAACATGTAAGTGAAAGTTTCTATTTTGAATTACATCAAATTTGATTTCCTTATAGAACATGGCATTACGCTATCATAGTCATGTGATATTCATTGACGTCACTGATTTGCTATACTGATAATGTCAGGCAATACACATTCACCTGGGAGCCGCATCTATAACTCAAAATCATGAGAACCTTTTTATTTACCATCTCTACCCAAACAAAATCACCCTTTAACCATTGTTTATAGCAAACATGGCAAATTTTTCACTTTTAAAATTTTTTGATGTAAAGATTTACGGTTTTTCTTAGGGTTTTTTGTTATTTTTTTTTTAAAGGCTTCTTAGTTGTATACGATTTCTTTTGTATTTTTACCCTGGATTCTTTTCCTCTTGGAGAAAATTTAACAAAAAATTACAAAGGATAGACATTTAATAAAATATTGGAGACAATAGAAATTTTACCAAAAATTGTGGAGGATAAAAATATAATTGAAAAATTGCAGACAATAGAAATTTTACCAAAAGTTGTGGAGGATAAAAATATAATCGAAAAATTGCAGACAATAGAAATTTTACCAAAAATTGTGGAGGATAAAAATTTTGTCGAAAAATTTGTAGACAATAGAAATTTTACCAAAGATTGTGGAGGATAAAAATATAATCGAAAAATTCAGACCATAGAAATTTAACAAAACTTGCAGAGGGTAGAAATTTAACCACGTATTTTAGAAAGAATCAAAATTTAACTTGAAATTGCAGACGGTAAATACTTTACAACAAATTTCAGAAGATAAAAATTTAACCAAAAATTTAAAAGGATAAATAAAAATGCAACTAAATATTACGGAAAATCAAAAGTTAACTTAAAATTGCAGAGAATAAAAATTTAACAAAAATTGCGAGGGATGAAAGTTTAACTGAAAAATTGTAGAGTATAAATGCAGAGGATAAGAATTTAACAATAGATTACAGAAGATGAAAATTGAAGACAAAATTACAATAAATTACAGAGGATAAAAGTTTACTTGAAAAATTGCAGAGGGTGAAAAGTGAACCAAAAATTGCAGAGGATAGAAACTTAACAAAGTATTTTAGAGAGAAGCAAAATTTAACCCAAATTGCTGGGGCACAAATGTAATCGAAAATTTTAAGAAAATAAAGATTTAAATGTTTTAAGGGTTAACTAATTTATTAAAAAATGTCAGAGGATAAAAAGATAACCCAAAATTTCCAGGGGATAAAAATTTTATCGCAAATTGTAGAGAAACAAGATTTAACAAAAAAATTGTAGTGGCTAGAAAGTTAGTAACAAAATGCAGATGATTGAAATTTAACCAGACGTTTCAATGGGTACAAATTTAGAGTTGAATGGGACAACAATTTAACAAAATGGTACAGACATTTAAAAGTTGACTTGAAATTGCAGAGAATGAAAATTTAACAAACAATTACAGAGAATTAAAAGTTGACTTGAAATTGCAGAGAATGAAAATTTAACAAACAATTACAGAGAATTAAAAGTTGACTTGAAATTGCAGAGAATGAAAATTTAACAAACAATTACAGAGAATTAAAAGTTGACTTGAAATTGCAGAGAATGAAAATTTAACAAACAATTACAGAGAATTAAAAGTTGACTTGAAATTGCAGAGAATGAAAATTTAACAAACAATTACAGAGAATTAAAAGTTGACTTGAAATTGCAGAGAATGAAAATTTAACAAACAATTACAGAGAATTAAAAGTTGACTTGAAATTGCAGAGAATGAAAATTTAACAAACAATTACAGAGAATTAAAAGTTGACTTGAAATTGCAGAGAATGAAAATTTAACAAACAATTACAGAGAATTAAAAGTTGACTTGAAATTGCAGAGAATGAAAATTTAACAAACAATTACAGAGAATTAAAAGTTGACTTGAAATTGCAGAGAATAAAAATTTAACAAACAATTACAGAGAATTAAAAGTTGCTTTAAAATTGCAGAGAATACAAATTTAACAAACAATTACAGAGAATTAAAAGTTGACTTGAAATTGGAGAGAATGAAAATTTAACAAGCAATTACAGGGGATTAAAAGTTGACTTGAAATTAGAGAGAATGAAAATTTAACAAGCAATTACAGAGATTTGAAAGTTGACTTGAAATTGGAGAGAATGAAAAGTTAACAAACAATTACAGAGGATTAAAAGTTGACTTGAAATTGCAGAGAATGCAAATTTAACAAACAATTACAGAGAATTAAAAGTTGACTTGAAATTGGAGAGAATGAAAATTTAACAAGCAATTACAGAGGATTAAAAGTTGACTTGAAATTGCAGAGAATGAAAATTTAACAAACAATTACAGAGAATTAAAAGTTGACTTGAAATTGGAGAGAATGAAAATTTAACAAGCAATTACAGAGATTTGAAAGTTGACATGAAATTGGAGAGAATGAAAAGTTAACAAACAATTACAAAGGATTAAAAGTTGACTTGAAATTGCAGAGAATGAAAATTTAACAATTACAGAAAATTGAAAGTTGACTTGAAATTGCAGAGAATGAAAATTTAACAAACATGTTGCAAAGGATCAAGATTCAATTGAAAAATTGCAGAGCCTTAAAAGATCACCGGAACTGTAGATGATAGAAAATTAATTAAAGCTACAGAGGATAAGAATATAACTAAAAATTACAGAGGAGAGAAATTTAAGAAAAATTTTCGGAGTATAAAATTTAAAGAAATTTTCAACTTATCTCATTAGGTCTGAAATAACTGTCGCTGATATCGTAGAATAACACTCGATGGTTGCTGAGCTTCGAAATTAGTTTGTGGTAAAGCAAAATTTGAAACTTTTCTTCAGAAGTTTTTAGCAACTGATTAAATTGACATTAAATATGTCGGAAGGTATAACCGGTGAGATACTTATTTAGTGATTTGTGGAATACAAAACATTCACATTGTGTGTGTGAGTGTGTGTGTGTGTTTATTGTTACACAAATTGTTATTTATATAGATGATATATAGAAAAACAGTTTTCACTATTCAATATAGGAAAGGTACTGTTTTTTGTTCAAATTATGATATCACATCTTTCTTTGATAAAATAATAGAGATAGCACTTTAAGTAAAAAAATGGCGAATGTGGAGGTCATAGTATATTGACAAATAAGGCCCAGAATTATATTCTCTATTACAATTTTTTTATGCTGTTAAACAGTCAAGAATTGGGAAAATATAGCTTGTCCTGGCATTTGGTGGCATTTTGAACTGACACGGAACAAGACCCGAGGGTTATCCCCCCTTCCTGGAAATATTTTTGCCTACGTCAAACAAATCTTTTGGAAGCTATCTCGATTTTTAATATAATTATAAACATTTAATATATTAATACTACATTATTAATACTTCAATATTTTCATTATGGGAACTGTAATAGTAATAAAAAATGTAAAGTCCAACAAAATAAAACTTCTGGTTTTAATGTTTTTGTGATCAGAAATGTTTTTACATGTTAAACACAATACTTCTGAATATTATTTCTATTAAGACTTTATGACAGGATTAATACTTTTATATCCTGCCCGTAGTTTAACAAACTAACTTGATGCAATGACATAATTACAAAGCCAAGATTCAGCTCGTGTGTGTTTGAGTACCAAAGATTTTATTTTGAGAAAGGACAAATCTATATGCTGTAGCTATAAAACTATGAGAACATAAAGCCCCATATTTTTGCCACGTTTTCGTCCATAAATTGTTGTACTTGTTGTGTTACATTGTAATAAATCATTCTATGACTGCAGTTTTCTTCCTCGGACTACAAGACTGTGGACTCTTTTGGATCCGAGTGTTTTGAAATCTTCGTTTAAGTCGTATCTCTCAGCTTATGCTTCTTCTTTTATTTTCTATCCTTTTTATTTATTTATTTTTCTCATTTCTTCAAAGTTCCTAACCTAATGGCTTTATGCCTTTTATGGTTCTTAACCATAAAAAAACCAGTAAATAAATTCACCTACCAAAATCAAGCACGCAAAAAGGAACTTGCTACTAGATTTGCCCAAAACGCCTAATAAACCCAAGCATTCATTCATGCCTTGCAATATATTTTTTAAGATAACGCTAGACAAGAAAACTTTATTTCCCTTTAAAAGATTTCATGACATTGGATCATGTGAAGGGTGTTATAAAAATTAAGTACGCAATTTTGGGACATTTTACCCAGTGGTACTGATTTTAAAGAAGGTAAGATGAAGGGAAGATCCATCTGCTGTTGGTATTTAAAATAATGTTGTGGCTGCGCGATTATATAAATAACGAAAAAGAGCTCCGCAGGAAAGAAATGCGCATGATTTTTGTTGCACTCTCTACTTGTGTATTTGATGCATTTCTGGTTACTGAGTATAATTACCTCTACCAAGGAGGTGTTTTCGTATGCCCTTCCCCATTTGTTTGTCATTCTGTCTGTCTCTCTGTTATTCTGTCCAATTGTTTGTTTGTTTTTCTCTTTGTTTGCTAAAGATGTAACAGTTACAAATGGGTTTGAATGAAATTTTCAGGGAATATTGATAGAAGAAAGAACTGTTTATACTTTGGTGTTGATCAGCGAAAGTTTGGACACTGTGAGTACTTTTTTGAAAGGTTCAACGACGTTACAGGCCAATAGTCCTTTGTGCACCTAAAAGAAAAGACAATAATTGGCAACCAATACTGTTTCCCCGTTGGTTAAAGTGTCTTTCTAGTACTCATGAGGGCATCAGATCAAATCGGGCAGTGCCTTGCATTTTTTTTCATAAGATATTTCTGTTTTTTTTAGACGTAATATAAGAAGAAGCACGAGATTTCAATAAATTTAAATCGTTTTGAAACTCCTGACTGCCAAGAAATAGAGGCAGTTTATAGATATTATTAACTCCGCCAGAAAGATTATGTTTTCGCTTAAAAATGATAAAAATAAGATAAAATAAGCATTCTTAAGATTGATCTGAGGAATAAATAAAGCAGCATGGACCAAGTGAGCGCCAGTGTGACATTGATAATTGCCGAGCCACTGATCCAGTGACGATTTCTGACAGGAATATAATTTATATATGTTCAATGTTTGGATTTTGAAAACAATATTTACCAAATATTGTGGCTGCTTGATGGAGGTTTGTACTTTCTGAGTGCTTTTCTAGCTACCATCGACTTTTTTTGGTAGCCTTTCTTGCTTTTAAAGCTCTTTAACGCAGTTCTTGAACATTGAACGTGCCCTTTGCAAGTACTTTATAGAGGGATTGAGGTATATCGTGACTGGCATACCTTTCCTGACGGAGACCAATAAATTTTTTGTAGGACTCCGAATTTTTGCCCGTCGAAGAAATTGAATGTGAAACCTCTTGCGCTTTCAGTGGNGATTGAGGTATATCGTGACTGGCATACCTTTCCTGACGGAGACCAATAAATTTTTTGTAGGACTCCGAATTTTTGCCCGTCGAAGAAATTGAATGTGAAACCTCTTGCGCTTTCAGTGGAAATAGATTAACCTTGAAGCTACCCTTCCTCATAATAACAATTAGTTGCTTCCGAAAAATGGAATATTGTTATTTATATGCTGGATGTGCCACCTCTCTGTTGGTTGTTTTGTAGAGTTAAAGGCTTTGCAATAGCTTTGGGGATACATACAAGTGACTGTTTGGGCATATGTTTAAGTGTAAAAAGTTTCTGGTGATTTATTGTATCGTTTGATAGACGCATTTTGACTTAGGAGGAATTCCTAGTTGCCGATTAAAGTAGTAAATTTTGTGAAATGACTGTAATATAGAAGGTTAAGTGAAATTTGGGAAGTTAGAAAGTTACTAATGGAATTCACTTGTTGGCACAGATCTTTGTTAGCTTTTACGTTTTTTGCTTATCCTCAAATTGTAGGGAAATGTGACAGAAGTCGGCCCGATGAAAACCAAAAGAGCCCAAATATCCTGGCAACCGTCTTCTATAGTGAGGATAGGTAAGAATGGGATTTCGGTTGGACGTAGGCGACTACGTCGTGATTTTTTTTAGTTTCGAACTATTTGTTAATTATTAAAGTACATAAACGGTTGGTAGGCCTTAGTGAAGTGATATTTGTTGTATTAGTGTGACTAGGTTAACATGGCATAGACAATATTTCTGTCCAAGCTGTTGACGACATAGTGAACAATTAGTGACATCATATCATACATTCAATGGAAATTTAGTATAAAAAATAAAGAACTTTAGATTCATGAGCCTAGATGATAAAGTAGAAAAAGATTCAGTTACTATGGTTATGATCGTTTATGCACAGTATGACCAAATGGGAAAATGACCAAATGTGAAAATGACCAAATGTGAAAATGACCAAATGTGAAAATGACCGAATGTTAGAATGACCGAATGTGAAAATGACCAAATGTGAAAATGACCAAATGTGAAAATAACCAAATGTGAAAATGACCAAATGTGAAAATGACCGAATGTTAAAATGACTGAATGTTAAAATGACTGAATGTGAAGATAACCAAATGTGAAAATGACTAAGTAGTTTGTAATGTGTACATGGATTTTTAGAGTTACCTGAGAAATTAGGAAGTCGGACGTATACTATTTCAGGAAATCAAGAGTGATAAGGTCTCCTTTACAGATGAACCTTGTCACACTTTCATGACAAGACTGTGGTGGATCTAAGACTGACGTGGACAAGAGATAGTCGTTATTGCAGTTGCCATCTGCACTTTAATGATTAGTATTTATTTCTATATAGGGTTTGCGTTGATTTGTTTTTAAGGATAATATGTTGTTGCAGCCAATAATTTAAAGGCATGTTAAAGACCCTTCGTCATTGATTAATTTCTTAGAGAATGTGTGACTCGAATTTGTCTAGAACTTTGCAATATTTACAATACCAATGGTAAGAATTTAGTATAAATTTGCCATTTTCATTATACAAAGGGTTTCGAAGGGCAAAAAGAGGAAAAAATGTTTACTTACGAGGATTCCAAGCGTTTCTACGTACGGGAAAGGTAGAAATCTTCACCTTTAAACCATCCTTGTTGCAATCTTTTCTTTCCAAAGTCAAAGGACTGTATGGACTTTGTGAGGGCAAGAAAAATAAGAATGAAAAGGACAAAGAGAAGAGACAAGAAACAGCCGACAGCAACGAGTAACAATATTTGACACTTAATTTCATCCAGCAAAAAATGGATGGTAATTGAAATTTCAACAGATATGTCATGGTATTGAATTTACCTTACATAGATGGAAATCCTCCCTGACACTAAATACACATTTAATGTGTGAAACGATTAACACCATTAAGTACCAGTTCACACCAGTAAACTAATTTTCTCAATAATTTGTAACTTGCAATACAAACGCAGCTAAGAATTCGATGACCTTATGTACTGATATTTCTTTTGTATCGCTTTTCTGCCTTAACAATTTTTTACGTCGGGTTTGGCTTTTGGCACTATCTGTCAATTTTTTCTTTCATTTTCTTTCATCTGGCATACTCTGCTTTGTTTCTTGCACATCATCTATACCTTTCTTGGTGTTAATGCCTCATCGTACGCTCTCTGCATTCTCTGCATTCTTTCCCCTGCTTCCCTCTTATGTTTTCACTACTACCCTAATTACCTGCTTCCCCTTCCATCCTCGTAAGTGGCCCTATCGTCGTAGTGTAGCTACTCTCGTTTTGTTTTGGAATCAGGAAGCCTGAACAAACTTCCTTTCATGCCTTGGCCCTGTGGTATGGTAAGCCCACCGTCCAACTATACATATCCGTCGATTGCTGATGTTTTTTGAAAATAGAGGCATTTTACTGAAAATTTCAAGAAAATTGATTTGACAACGAAGACACTATGAAAGCTATCGATTAGTAATTATGGAAATGTGAGCTTAAAACCCTTTTTATGCCCGGATTCTCCTTAATTAGGCGACCGAAACTGTTATGAAATGTATATTTGAAATGTTCTTGCCAAGATTCCCGATACAAAATTTCTTTTAAAGTTAGAATAATCTATTTTTGGTTAGATTAATTGTGGATCTCATTATAACTAAGTAATGGTAAAGGCATAAAATAAAGCAAACAACTGTTTAAAAACCGCGAGATTGGGGGTGGCGGAGGGGGGAGGGATCGTTTTATTAACGTTTCATCAATATTTTTATTAAATGTTTCCAATGCTGGTTTTAGGAAACTTGCTTTACAACTTTGTGGATGGGACTTTGACCCTCAAAACATCCAGGAACACCTTCAGAAGTAAGTCAACGTAAAGTATGTCATATTTGTATGAGATCAATTGGCATTGTTGCTGGAAATCCATGTATCTTTGAACTTTACTTTGTATGCATAGTTTTCATCGTCTATGGGTTCTTGTCAGTATTATCTTTTATTTTTTTTTACTGAACAGAGGAAGTGTTCACCTATGGTAGTTGCAGCTAGACGTAGCTAGTTGCAGCTAGTCGCAGCCAAATGCAGAAAAAACACGTTACACAATCCTAGATGACCAAATGCCAAGGTGCTGCAATGTCATAATTATTCTGGAGTAGCCTCATAGCTGCGTAAAGTACCCAATCAACCAATTTTTGCAAATAGATCTATTGCCGAGTAGTGACAAATGTCAAAGATTTGTTGAATACTGAACCAGAAAAAAAAAAGGGAGTCAGCACAAACGGTCCCAGGTACGACATGAGAACATCACCAGAGAATCAAAGAGACCTGGTGGTGGAATGAACCCGTTCAAACCAGTATAAAACGAAAGAAACAGCCGAAGAAGAGATTTGGTCAAACTGGAAATGAACAAGACAAGCAGGAGTACATTACTGCTGGAAGGGAGACAAAACGTAGAGTAGTTGAAGCAAGAGATCAGGCTAAACTCAAAAGAAGGCGAGAAAGAGCTATTCATAATTGCCAAACGAAAGAACCGTTCAGGGAAAGATATCCAGCATGTGAAGGTGATACCAGATGAAAATGGACAGTTGTTAACAGTTGAGGAAGATGTTTTGAAAAGAGGGAAAGAGAATTTTCAAGGATTTATAATTCGGAAAACGTGGGAGAACATAGAACGATTGAAGCAGACCGGAAGCAGGAAGTTATAAATAGGAATGAAAATGAATAAATAAAAGAATTCATTAAGAAAATGAAGAATGGAAAAGCAGTCGGACCAGATAATACCTCCATAGAAGCTTGGCGTTGCTTTGTAGAACCAGGTTTGAAGTTACTAACACGGCTATTCAATGAAATACTTGATTTTCTGTAGGAAAGCACAAATTGAAACGTTCAGGTATCTTGGTTTTGTTTGGCTCGTTGCCCACCCTTTCCAATCGTATAATATAGTCATAAAGTTAAAGCCATTACTTTTATCAACAAAAGTTATTTGAAAATTAACAAAGTTACGACCTGATTAAAAATACTGGCAGTGTTTTGTAAAGCAGACACTTTATAGCACGTATAGAGTTTTTTTCACCAAGCTCACAAATAAACTTATTTTTATGGTTTCAACGTAAACATTTGCTATTGTTTAAAGAGTACCTCACGATATTTATGGATTAGCCATTCTAAACCTGTTTACCCGCGGTCTGTTTTGTATTCTTGAAATTAGAATCTAGAATGAGCTTTCCATATTCAGTGAACCCTTTTTTTAAAAAGGTAAGCATCAAAGAATTAGCTGAGCTCTTACGACAACAGTTTCACAATAGCTTGCTGAGTCATTGTTTATATGATTGAGAATGACCCATTCCTAAGCGCCTTTTTTAAATAGAAAAACTAAAATAAAAATTAAATCTCTTTGAGATAAAAGACAGGCTTGGCATCACACAGTGCAATTGCTGTGTTGTAATTGTGTAGCGAGTACTGACATTTAAAATATATTGTGTCTTCAATATATTCACATTTAATTTTTTCAATTCCTTTATTCTTTACCACATTTTTGTCAATGTATCATTTCAGCATTAACTTCATTCTATTGTGCTTTTGATTTTTTTGTTATGGTTTAATAAAATATCGCACAACGATGTTCTAAGACCACTGAAAAGTTAAGAGCTACAAGAAGGAAGGACACACATTGGACAGGTAAGTAAAATGAAAGACCTAGCTGCAAGATACCTCTTACTACGAACCTTGAGGCAGGCAGCAGTGTGAAAGAAAAACTTATGGCGTTGATGAAAATCCTGAATTTGAGAACTCCGTCAGAGAATTTGCAAAGCTTTATTCATAAAATGGTAGCGCCATTTTTATTCATTAAGGATAGCACTAGAGAAGAAAGCCCTTGGTTGCTATGGAAATGCCTTCTGAAAAGGGAAGGAGATTCTAGAAAAGTTGACTTCAGGTTCAGTCCAGAAGATTCTGGTGAGAGATGGGAGTACCTGACCGGATGTAGCAACAAAATTCCAGACATTATCGGATTGAAGATTAATTGAAGTATAGAATACTCCTGATACACCTGATAAAAATGGACCAACTTTTTATGGAGGCTTTCTTGGGAACGGCTTGGACAAAGGGAATCATATAAAGATGCTTGTAGAATGAAGTAACCAGACGTTCAACTCCAGAGCTCTCAGGCACACGAGTGCCATTCATGGCTACTGATAGACAAACGGGTTTTTTTGTAACGGTTTAAAAATTAGCCTTTTTATTTGCAATGAAAATGACCACCAGATATTTGATTTTCAATTCAGCAACAGTGCGAGCATTGTTCTCAAGAGTTTTTGTCATTTTAACTGTTTCTAACAAAAATGGTTTGACCAGACAAGAATAAATGATAGTCGTGGCAGATATACTAAGCTTTAAAAGCATAGGATTGAGCAGATAATTTATTAGCAGTAAAGATAAAGTCGGATCTAAGGCAGAACCATAGGAACACTGGCATTAACGGCGTAACTTCGGAAGAGGCTGCTATCCAGTATAGTCTTCACACTATGATCTTATAGAAATGCGGACAAGATTTTACCCTACAAGCCATATGACTTGAACTTTCAGACAGGACCAGCATGAGAAATGTCAAGAGCAACAGCCCTGCTTTGGCGGGAAAATCAAGGGTATTATGAATATGTTTGGTGATCACAGTTGTTTGTCACTTTCTATGCTACTGAGACTACGTTTTTCACTCCGAATAGACATCCTCAATCAATGGTACCTTTTCTTCCCTTTATGGTCATTTTGTGCAGAAGTACTTTGTCGATTAAATTAATCTTTCGATGATAAATTTTCCCGATCATTGCTTTATTTCTGACGATTATTGATCAGTGACCTCCCTTTATTTTATGCACTGCTTCAATCACTAAATTTTTATTTATTGAAATTAAATAATGAATGTGCAGTATACACCAAGTTAAAGATGTAAATGACAATACCATTTCCCATAGATATGTTTCCCGAAAACTAAGTTGTTTACAACTTTGTCACCTATAAAAAAATCTTTATATTTCATAACGAAAGCATCAGGTACTTTTGTTGACTACTACGCAATATTTTTATGTACAACAGATTTTGAATATCCCGATTCCTTTGCTATATCAGTCTTATGGTAGCTCACGTGGACATCTCGACATCTTGAAGGAGTCAAAGAGTTTTTAGGTTTTTTGTTTACAGCAAAGTTGGGGATGTCGCTTCATCTTACTGCATGTTATGATTATTGTACTACCACCAATTCATCATTTGTCCGGCCTTTCTTTCTATACCCGTTTGGATCCAGTGTAACGCCTGGTTTAAGTAGTGGCGGCCTCCGTACATGCTTCAGCTATATCAAGCGCATGCAAATTATTGAATAACTAGCTGCTGGCCGGACTTCTCTTTGACACGTCCATTTGATGTGAAGTCCCGCAAGGAAATTTAAGGCCCTTTCCTAGATATTTGGTGTCAGAGCATCGAGTTTTTCTTGCAAGATATTGTATGATGGATCTCACAAATTTTTCAGCGGGAAGGAAAAAGAATAACAGGCAATAGTTTATTAGCTCTAACGTAATATAATAATATTTATTTCCAGCAATACTGTTAGTATTTCTATTGGTGACCATCATTCCTACTTTTGTTTCCCAATTTTACTGTTTAATCGGGTGGGGATGGGGGTAACTAATGAAGACTGGGTGTTAATGTTACTGGAAATAGGCAAAATAGTATATGCTTGATTTTATTGCTTGCAGGACGTGAATGGTAATAAATTGGTAGAACTGTTTGTTTGCTGGAACGTGGATGTTATAAAGACAGTATTAATGTATACACAATACTTAAATGTATACCTTTTTGTAGGTTGCAGGGAAGGGAAAGCGCTAGGGGCTTCAGCACCCAACTTTTTGCCCATCAGATATTTTTATTAAGTATCAGCCGGAACGTATAACAGTTTTGCTGTGGCAGCAATACCAAATGAAATTTGATACCAAAAGTGCGTTTTCTTAGGATTTTAGTGAAAGTTGTAACATTTGAACTCGGCGCCAATCATTCTAATACCTCGCCAATCATTCTGTCGTTAGATCTCAGCCCAACCCACTTCAATCCCGTTCCGCAACACATGTAACATCAGTGTGACTGCCACTCGAAAGTGGAAACAGAGTGTATGGCTAGTGCGATTTTTAAGAACACTGACACTTCGTATTAGACTTAATCCAGAAGCAAAGTTAAACCTTTGGAAGACATTCTAAACACGACGGCTTCAGAGAGCCCCCTAACAACTCAAAAAAAAAGGAAAGGAAAACAAGCCTCACCAAAGAGCGCTCTTAGAAAACTACTTAGATATCTCTGCTAGAAGGTAGTTAAGGCTTAATGGAAGCTTCTGGAAAGCATGTTTAATACAAACTAGTAAGGAAAGGCAAATGCACATTGCGTAAATACAATTAAGAGTGATGGCCATTTTGAGGTTACCAGACAGAGTTGTGTTTACCCGCCATCACTGAAGCTCTATCGCAACCAAATCGAATGCAGTCCTTCTTCTTTAGTCCATTCCTTTCAATGTATTTATTTATGACGTCGAAGATATCTGTCCCTTTACCCTCTATCAATGGAATGAAGTCAAAGAAGGTCTGGACGATCTTGTTCTCCTTCGTATTGTGATCACTTATGACAATATTCACCACCTTGTAGAGGAAACTTCAGTTGGCTTATATCCCATGATTGAAAAGTGCTTGCCTTTTACATTATCGACTAAGCCATTTGCGTAACCCTCTGCATCAGAGGGTTACGCAATCTATTATCACGCAATCTGTTATCAATTTGGTGCACTTTCTTCTATGTAGCTTGGTTCTTCCCATGTGGCTTCTTTGGTATCAGTTCGTGGCCAACTGTGAGAATAGCAGAGTTGCATGCTATGTTGAAGGGTAGCTTTATTTCGAATTCCTTTACTTGGCCATCCGTTTTATGGGAGCGTGTTACTTGCAACGGTATTGTCATAGAGGAATCCTTTTTTCTTCTAAAATGCTTTCCAGGTTTTTCGTGGTTGGCAATATTTGACGCCCAAGGTTTTATTGATGCTCAGCATAATCTACAGAAAGCATTTTCAGTTCCATCAGAAGCTTTTGAAACACATATATACTTGGCTTGCCATACTTTTCAATGCTGTTGCCTCATATATAGTGACCTTTCCACTTTTCATGTAGTTGCCATTTTAGAATTTAAATAGATTGAACATAGAATGACACATAAATCTAGTTAATTCACGTTCTCTTCGCAAATAGACACTGGTGAATTGGGTGGGATGATTTAGAATTCACTTAGTACAAAAGCAAAATGCAATAACAGGGTAGGACAAAGACGACTGTGCATCCGGTACCGGTTTTACCACACAGATTGAAATTAATACTTAAATAAGTGTGAAAAATTGATTGAAGCAAAAGGGCAAGGTGTCAAGTAATCTTACTGTACAAAGGTGAACATATCGATTGGGTATTCGTGCAACAGTATTTCCTGCATATTTCGGATACCGTTTGTCATGTCAATCACAGTGACGTCTGTGGGTGAATATAACCAATTTTTCAATATTTCTCAGATACTGAATTGGCATAAAAAGTGCCAAAATTAAACCAGACAGCTAAAAAAAGCCAAACTTTAGAAATTTGGCTTTTAAAAAGCGAAGTTGCCAACCCTGGTACTAACTGGCTGAAAAATATGGAGCTCGTGGGTCGTAGAAAATAGATCCGTCTTTTAGATTTAGCCCACCTTTTGTCATGGTTTACAGAAACGGCGAACTTGACAATGTTGACACTATTCTGCAATCAAAAAATTTCATTAACCCTAACGGTTTATTGTTAAGCAGAACTAGAACATGACGAAAAATACGTCAAATATGTGAAATATACAATTTGTTTTGAAGACTTAAGACCAACTGAGTTATAGTTTATTCAACGTACTGACTATTATTTCTGACCCAAAGTGATATGCTGTTATACGACATTGCAATCCGCCCATAAGGACGATTCTCCAAAGTAAGGAAAGGAAGAGCAACAACAAGATCAACATCAAGGTAATATTTAGACCCAGCTTGACTTGCTCGTGGCTGAAAAAGTAGTAAAGTACTTGACTTGACTTACTTGACTTAGTTGCATAACCCTAGTTATCGGGTCCTCGCGCATTCCCTTGATACAACCTCACTCCATTTTGCTCGGTCTTTGGCTTTACGTTCAATTGCCAGTAGAGGGATGCCAAGATCACATCGAATTTGATCTGACCATTTCTTGTGTGGTCTTCCCCGTTTTCTTTTGCCTGGGAATTCTTCTTTACATGTATATGATTTTCTCACATGGCTGAAATCATCACGTTTCTTCACATGACCGGACCAGTTTATTCTACGTTTCTTGATCATGTAAAGTACAGGAAAGTTTAATTAATTTTTTTCCTGTCTTTTCTTCACTGTTCCATACAATTAGTGGGTTTGTGCTTTTTATGGTTCTTAGGCATGGAAAAAGGGTGTGAATGCTGTAAATACTAAGTGAATACGAATGTATTAGAATTTCAAAAGATCTCAAGTCTAAAATGTTTAAGGGAATATAAAAATATTTTGCAACGAGTTTCTATCAGAAATTTAACTTTTACATTTAATGGAGAGACTAGTTCAAGCTTAAACATTTACCGTAGATCTTCTGTTTACTCTTTGCCTTAGAATTGAAAATGACTACGGAAAAGAGAGAGCAGCTGCCATAGCTATTTTTAATAATCAGTTGCGAACAGCTATTCGCATTTTGAGTGATAATAAAGTATCAAGGAATATGGACAACACACCAGCACAAAAGAGAGTAGAAAATGGTAATTGGAGTTTGTGTTGTATTATATCTTACAATTGGTATTTGTTGAATTATTGATGTTTAATATTGTTTTCTATTCCCTATGAGTTTTTAACACGTGAAGGTGAACGAGGTGGCCATAGAATACATGTGCTTTATTCAATGAACTGCAATATTTTATGTCACGCTTTTTGTGACCAGAAAAAGTGGGGATATATTTGTTCTCCGCTCATCACGTTTAATAGCTTATTACTCACTTATTTATTTAGTATGTTACTTACTTAGTTACATACTTATAACTTATTTATTACTTTCTTATTACTTTCTACAAAAGAATATAGTAAGGATTTGAAATATATTCAACGAGTGTTGTTAGATTGATTTATGGTCGAATAGCACAAGCAAATTCGAAGATTCCAGTAAAATTTTATAGAAATATTCTGCTTTGTTTACTTCTCATTTTATGTGATGATGCAGAACCATGCCCCAGACCTTCATCACGATATATGTAATGTTAAAAGGATGAAATTGTCCCACATAAACATTCAAGGAATATCAACATCACACTGTGGTCCATGTGAGGTACTAGCTACAAATCCTCGGTTAGATGTTATTACTCTTTCTGAGGCAAACAAATGTACCAACTCTTGAAAATTCTGAACTTTATGGACTCAGAGGAAGCCATAGATGTAAGAGCTTTATCATGACATGAGTCGTAAGCTTTTTCTGAGCTACGTTTCGAGAGATACTTCTCCCATCGTCGGGCTACTGAAATGATTAGATACGGCTATTTTATACTTTGGTAGTGCGGACGTGAGTGTAGACAGGGCTGGAGTTGTTTCGGGAAGTGGCGCCATACCTATGTTGTGCTTGTTGTGTTTCTTTCTTCAGTGCTGGAAGCCATATTACTGGAAGGGTGTAGGATATACTGTTGATGTGATTGCTGCATTGGATGGGCTGGATGCAGGATGCAGCAAACGAAATATGTATACCTCTGACTCATATAATCAATCTATCATTGAAGACGTCCACTGCCGTATCTTTATGGAAAAAAGCTAAAGTAGTTCTGGTTTATAAAAGCGGAAATGCTGACGATGCAACAAATTGCCGACCCATATCCATCCTTCCCGTCCTATTAAAAATTCTTGAAAAGGTGTTTTACGAGCTGCCAATTCGGATATCGGGCAAAGTGGTGCACTGAGTCCGCAGCAACTCTCTTCGTAGATAACATTAGAAAAGAAATTGATAATGGTAAACTAGTTGGTGCCGTGTTCATAGACTTGAGTACAGCTTTCGACACTGTCGGGCATGCAGTACTCCTCGAAAAGTTGAAAACGTATGGGGTTGGTGATCAAGAGCTTTCCTGGTTTACTGACTCTGACTATTTGTTCCATCGTACACAAGTGGTTCAAGTAGACAACGCTTTATCCTCTCCATTTTCACTTATGTCAGAAGTGCCACAGTGGTCAATATTGGGTCCTCGGTTGTTCATCATAGTAGCGACAACAAAGAAGCAGGAAGCTGAGTTGGAAGTGGCTGAGTTGAGAATGCTGAGGTGGTCACTTGGGGTCACACAGCTAGATAAAATCAGAAATGAAAACATCAGAGGAACAGCACACGTTAGAAGATTAGGAGAGAAGCAAAGGGAAGGAAGACTGAGATGGTACGGACACGTGGTCAGAAGAGAAGATAGCTACATCGGGAGGAGAATGTTGAGGATGCAACTGCCAGGGAAGAGGAAGAGAGGAAGACCAAAGAGAAGATATATGGACGGAATTGAAGAGGATATGAGGACATTAGGAGTGAGGAGAGAGGACGCTGACGACCGCGCCAAATGGAGGCGATTGATCCGCTGTGGCGACGCCTGACGGGAGCAGCCGAAAGATGAAGAAGAAGGTTGTTCATCATACATTTTAATGACCTACCTGATTCCCTTCTGGAAGCCAATGTAATCATGTACGCTGATGATACGGTAATTTACTACGCTGATACGAACGTTCATAATATTGAAACAACATTGGATGAAGAATTTGGGAGAATTGTTACATACATGGATGACTCAGAACTAATTATGAATTTGAAAGCTGGAAAAACGGAATCAGTGTTATTTGTTAGCTTCAAAAAGCTTTCAAAAGTTCCAAAGGAGTTTGAAGTGAAATATAACAGTCACACTATCAATAACACTTCTCAATACAACTATTTGGGGAATATCGTCACTCCTAATTTGAACTTCAGTGAGCACTTCCGGGAACGATACAGAAAGATGTCCGGTAGAATCCACCTATTGACAAATGTCTGACAGTTTCTAACGAGTGACGCAGCTGAGCAGGTGTATCAAACAATGACAGAACCGTTGCTATCCTACTGCAGTCTCCTAAACCTCGAATTAACGGTTACCCAGCAGAAATCTCTTCAAAGCATCGAAAGGCGTGCTTCAACAATTATTCACAAAAATGGTGATGTAAAGTTGCCTTCAATTTACGCTAAGATGAAAATGAA
Organism: Morbakka virulenta; assembly: GCA_003991215.1. NCBI lineage: Eukaryota > Metazoa > Cnidaria > Cubozoa > Carybdeida > Carukiidae > Morbakka > Morbakka virulenta. The sequence goes on from RDPX01000023.1 coordinate 267,275, forward strand.
AAGCTGTCTGCTAGTGAAGAAGTGTTTACATGATGACGTTTGTACTGAGGCAAAATTTTACAACCAAACTTCCTTTGAAAATAAGGAAGGTATAGAACTTTACCACTTTTAAAGCAATGGTCAAAAATGCTACTTTTTAAAAATGATTTCAACGGATTTTTTCTTCTTCTTGATCCAACAAGGATAACAGTATTTTTTTACTGAAGTTGTATACCAAGTCAAGCTTTTAACAATAATAATAATAATTACGTACTTGCGTACACACTTACTTACTTACTTCATACTGTCCTCACTTTCTTAAGTACTCGTACATTGTATAACTTGTCTTCACACAGTGATTCTAAATTTGGCGATGCTGATTTAATTTTCTAGTTAATATTGGAAGAAATGTCGAGAGCTCTAAATTTTTCTGGACCTCTGCAAGCGTGGGATTAGAGACCCAAAAAATAAGAGGGAGAGAGGATTTCCCTTTTTAGTACTTGCTGTATTTTCTTTTTCCTTTAGATGAAATTATGAACAAAGATTTAACAATAGTTGTAAAGAGTTTAACTTTTTGCGTTTAAGAATCTTTTGAATATGGATCAAGTGTGAGTATGAAGTGTAAAGGGAAGAGAAAGTGGTATAAGAGGTTTGTAGGAGGCGATAGGAATTTCAATTTGGTTATCTTAAAACAAAGTATATATATATCTATATATTTGATACTTTCTTCTTCTTCTTCTTTGTCTTTCAGCTATATCCCGTTAGGGGTTGCCACAGCGGATCAGTCGTCTCCAGCCTATTCTGTTAGTTAATCAGCATCCCTTGCACCAACAGCCTCCTATTCGCCTCTAACCGGGGACTTCATAACTCAGTACCCTCATTCCTACATAATCTGAATCACGCCTTGCTATGTGCCCATACCACCGATGTCTTGACTCCCTTATCTTGTCTCAAAGTCTCCTGATATGGGCTGTTTCTCGTATGTGGTCGCTTGGAATTCTGTCTAGTCCCGTCACACCTGGTAACCACCTCATCATGTACATTCCAGCCATTCTAGCTCCGCTTCTTGTAGCAAGGTGGTAGCAACAGTTTCCAGACCAATAATAGAACTTGGTCCCTGGATTGACGCGGAACTGCAGACTCAGATAATACCAAGATAACCTTTTACCCAACGGGAAAAGCCTGTTAGGTTTGAGCTACATCCGCCCCTAGCAGACCTTCCCCTGCGTTATCTGTTCGTTATTTCCTAACCAACACACTGAAACAGAAAAAGGTAAGCTAGATTGATAAAGACTGAGGGGGGGACCCTGACAGGAAATCAGGGAGAGAACTCGCAAAAGACGGTCTGTTTTTCAGAACGATAGTAATGCAACGTTTGCAGATGACCTAGTGCTTCTCTTTTCCTCTAATATAGCCGAGAGATGAACCTTGTACCCTTAAAAAGACAAAGCACTCATGATAATTTCAGGATAGTGAATAATATTATTTTTAGACCGAGAAGCTGTTTCTTAGCACACTTACTTGTTTTCATATTTTGAATTTATTTAATAAAATTGTGATATGTATGGGTTACTGACAGAAAGTGTACATTAGCTTGCAAACGCCGGTTAGAATTTTGGGTACTGGACAAAATCAGATTCAGGATATTTTTTGGGAACCTTAGTTATGTGAAATATTTTGGCAATCTATATAAGTTTTTTAATTTTATGCTTTGTTATTCTGAGTTACTTTTATTAAACATATAAGTGTAAGTTTTAAAATGTGTAAATGAAATATATTTGATTAAGAATAGGTGCTACAAAATTTTGTTAACCTATATCTTGCTATGTTAGAGTACCAAAATGAATAGATATTTCTATAACATATTTTTAAACGTGTTTTATCAAAACATTTAAAAAACTTGTATGCGATTCCTGCTGGCTTTGTTGTATTTAATCACCAGGGCATATCTTTATTCATATGTGATTCAAATATTAATTTGATCTATTTTTAGTTGTTGTTTGTTAACCTGTATTAGCATGACAACTTTTTTGGACAATTCCTAACAGTTCAATTGTTTATACGAACACAAGCCCAGAATTTGATTACACGTAGACGATGAACTTCTTCTCTGGGTTACATACTCATCGTAAATAGGTTGTGAAGCGACCCGGTGTTTAAATGACGAACAACTGACAAGGAATTAATTTACAACAGTTTTTCAGCCACTTAAATAAATGCAGAAAAAAATAGCAAAAAATAAAAATAAAAATTAAATCTAGCCAATGAGAGCTTAGCAGACCGGGGTTGGAATAATCACCTATTACAAATTAGCTTGATTTGTCGAGAATCAGTTTTCTTTAATTGTTTACTTGCACTCGATCCGCCAATAGCATTAATTGTTCTACGTAACCCAGCACAATAAATGTAGGCAATTTTCATTGTAGATCCTTATCACACCAGTACAGCCACTCCCCAGGAAAGGGGCTTGCCATAAATGGCAGATACTTGTTTCAAATTCTTTAGTAACACCACTAACTTTGTTTAGTATTTTTTTATTTCCTTAGTTACTGAAGTAAAGTAGCCTCAGAGTGACGAACGCCATTCCACCCTTCCTCTGCATATACTGTACTTCTATTGTGTTCTATTGTGTTTTTTTCTAAAGGTGCTTAATGAAAAATATACTAAACTTTTTAGCCCAAGTTTGACTTCCAACCAACCCTTGTGATTGTTATCCAATGAAATAGCGTCTTCAGAACTAAAATAGAATATAAACTGTATTTATCCTTATTCACTTGATCATGGCTGCAAAATATTCAGCGAGACGATAACCTTCTTACATAAAGATAATGGACAACCGTCTGGGTTGGGGTTTTTTCGCTTTTAAAATATTTATAGAGATTTTGGCAGGCTTTTCATGAAGTTGGTTTTTTTCAAGGGAGGAATATTCTCGTTTATGATTATTTTATGAGCGCCTTGTTATTTCATGAGCCAGCATGTGAAACGAACATAAAACCGAATATGATGATATGATGATGATGATGATGATGATGATGATGATGATGATGATGTTAGATTTAAAGATATATATATATATATATATATAGATAGATAGATAGATAGATGGATAGATTAATATTATTTCTATCTTTATAGAGGATGATACAATTCAGTTGTTTACAATAAAAATGTAATAAACACTGCTGTCAACATGTGTTCTCTTATGAGAAAGAAAAAGTATATAAAATTAAAAACTAAAAATCAAATAACTTAAAAACCTATCTCTCACTTCCTGACATTCAAAAATGCCAGGAAAGCCGAGAGGAGGCCCTAGGAACGAAGATGAAAAATTAGTTGACTGAAAATAAAATAAAAATAAATAAATTTAGAGAGAGAGAGAGAGAGAGAGAGAGAGAGAGAGAGAG
>RDPX01000023.1:272231-307209 GCA_003991215.1 Morbakka virulenta
AGAGAGAGAGAGAGAGAGAGAGAGAGAAAGAAAAGAAAGTAGTGTCGTAGAAAGGTCTGTCTTCAAGAGCATAAAACATTGGTTCAAGTGTAGACAAAAGGCTCAAAAGACTCACCAGATTCACAGACAGTTTCTTCACTATCAGACGATATTTTGGCATGCAGAAAGCGCGACTGAACAACGCAACCACCTCCCCCCTATGTGTGAGGAGGCATTTACGAACAATATTGTTCGTGATGATTCCTGTGACTTCCTATAATATTGAATCGATGACTGGTTTTGTACATTCTTTTCTTGGTACCCCTTCCGCTAGAGAGTTCTGATAACAGTCTGGCAGCTCGTCAGTGCAAGGACGTAGCTACTTTATTGTTAAGCAGTATGATATGCTATTTACCAACACTTACAGGTAGTAGGTAGCTAGATGCTTAGAATTCAGTTTTAATTTCATTGAAATGTAGTCACATTATCACTAATACCATTGGTAGAATAAAGCGTCTTTCTACTTTAGAGACAAATTTAATGTCAGCTCCTTTTCCTGATACCTTGAAATAATGCCTCAAGTTAACGTTTAAACTTTAAAATCTTGAGTAAATTTTTCGCGAATCTACTTTATTTTTTGTTATATGCATTAGATGCACCCCTTGATGTCGTGGCCATGGCTCTGTCTGGTTATTCAGAGGAATCAAAGTCACTTTGGATTGAAATGTGCTCCTCTTTAAGTGCAAAGGTAGGAATTTTTTTTTTCTTTCGCACTGGAATCGAACACGAAATGAAAAACACAAAGTTGCTATAACTTCCAGTTTCGGGTTTGCACAATGCTTAAACTGCTGGGAATTTGAAAATTCTGTAAACATGCAAACACGTGTATGTATGTATGTATGTATGTATGTATGTATGTATGTATGTTTGTATGTATGTATGTATGTGTGTGTGTATGATACCACTGATGATGATGCCGCTGTATCAAACCTTTGTTGATTTAACGAAGCCTTTTGATACTGTGAACTGTTGGAGGTCTCTTGTGTCCATACAGTAAATCGTGCCATGCTTTGATTGCTATCACATGCGTTGCACCTGATTGATTACAATGTCATTGTACTCCCCTGACATCTGTATAACAGTCATAACTTTATTTGTAGTTTGTTAGTTGTGAGTTTATTGCGTTTTGCTGAAGATACCAGAATTCAGTTTCATATTATAGTCGTGTACAATAATCATAGATTTATCATTGCGTATAATCTGACTGCTGCGGCGGGCACAACATGCTTTGTGGATAATACTAAGGAAAGTAGGGAATCCACCACTCTTTGTGAGCATGTTCAAGCAGTTGCATGAGGACATGAAAGCTCGTGTTCTGTTCAATGGAGAACTGTCTGAGGAGATTCCGATTGATAACGGTGTTAAACAAGGGGACATTCCAGCACCAACACTCTTTTCCATATTTTTGGCTGTAATGTTTTCACATACATTCCGTGACAGTGATATAGGTGTTCTTTTGCAGGTTAGAACTATTTGAAGTGTTTTCAATTTGAGAAGGTTGAACTTTAAGTCAAAAGCCTGTCATAGTCTAATCAGAGAACTTCTATATGCTGATGACGTTGATTTTCTTGTTTGTTCTACTGAAAACATGCAGCTCATTATGGATCGTTTTTCCGCCTCATGCACTGTTTGGTCATAAAATTAGTCTGAAGAAGACAAAACTCATGGACACACCAGTACCTGGTGAATCATACATTGTACCAGATATCCTTGTCTATGGCAGTTCATTAGGTGTGGCGAAACCATTGTGTATCTTGGCAACACCCTGTCACGAGATGGTTCCCTTAATCCAGAAATACACCAGAGGATACAGAAAGTCTCTGTTGCCTTTGGAATGCTTGTAAAACGAGTTTGGACAGATCGCGGCATCACCCTTAAATCCAAGCTCTGCGTGTGCAACGCTTGTGTCTTTGACAGTTTTTTGTATTCTTGTGAGACATGGACCGTACATCGAAGACATCTCAAACTACTTGAACACTTTCATCAAAAATGTTTGGGACGCATACTCAATAGCGTGGCAAAGCCAAACACCTTATAATGAAGTCCTATTCAGGGCAGGATACACAAGTATCGAGTCAATGATCATCGCCAATCCCATGCGGTGAACAGGCCGTATGGTTCGTATGGAGGACAATAGACACCAAAAGCAAATGTTTTATGGGAAACTCCAGACTGGGAAGAGACCAAAGCGCAAACCCAGAATAAGGTACAAAGACTGTATCAAAGAAAACCTAAAGAAATTAAGAATAGACCTTAAAAACTGGGAAAGACTAGGCTTGGAAAGAGCGACTTAGAGAAGGCACGTGAAGACAGGTTGTGCATTGTTTGAAAATAGTCGCCTAGAGCATGAACGGTTAAAGCGTAGATTGCGCAAAGGCTGGGACAACAACCTCAATGAAGGCACAAAGAGCTGGAAGTGTAACACTTGTGATCGTATTTTTATATCAAAAGTTGGCCTTGTCAATCATTTGAAGTCCCATGTCAGATCAATGCCACTTTCTAACCTCCCTGCAAGGCTACACAATCTGTCATGTGTGCTGTGTGACAAGGTTTGAAAATCATTTTTAACATTTATAAGACTGCGCCATTTCCATTACTATCTACAGGAAACCAACTCACACAGACCAGCACCTTGATAACGCATCACACCGTCCAATTTCAGCGCGTCATAGTGCTATCACCACTCTGTTTGGAAGGGAAAGAAGAATCATTACAAACCCATATAAGCGACGAACAAGATGGCAGCACGCGTGATGGACGTGTTTTGTGTTGCTCTTCTAATTTATTGTAGTTTTAGCATCAAAAAAGTGTTATTCTCTGAAGTTGATGGGATTAGTATTACAATTACTGGCAAGTGCAATGATTTGGACGAGGTATCAATGCTCCCACTTGCTTATGCTTCGAAAAAGAAGGGATTTGCTGTCTGTTTTAGAAGAAAGAGCTTATTTTGTTTGATACTGTTATTATGCGGTGACATAGAGAGTTGTCCCGGACCGGATATTGCTAGCTTTCTAAATACGAAAGGATTCAGTGTNCACATACATTCCGTGACAGTGATATAGGTGTTCTTTTGCAGGTTAGAACTATTTGAAGTGTTTTCAATTTGAGAAGGTTGAACTTTAAGTCAAAAGCCTGTCATAGTCTAATCAGAGAACTTCTATATGCTGATGACGTTGATTTTCTTGTTTGTTCTACTGAAAACATGCAGCTCATTATGGATCGTTTTTCCGCCTCATGCACTGTTTGGTCATAAAATTAGTCTGAAGAAGACAAAACTCATGGACACACCAGTACCTGGTGAATCATACATTGTACCAGATATCCTTGTCTATGGCAGTTCATTAGGTGTGGCGAAACCATTGTGTATCTTGGCAACACCCTGTCACGAGATGGTTCCCTTAATCCAGAAATACACCAGAGGATACAGAAAGTCTCTGTTGCCTTTGGAATGCTTGTAAAACGAGTTTGGACAGATCGCGGCATCACCCTTAAATCCAAGCTCTGCGTGTGCAACGCTTGTGTCTTTGACAGTTTTTTGTATTCTTGTGAGACATGGACCGTACATCGAAGACATCTCAAACTACTTGAACACTTTCATCAAAAATGTTTGGGACGCATACTCAATAGCGTGGCAAAGCCAAACACCTTATAATGAAGTCCTATTCAGGGCAGGATACACAAGTATCGAGTCAATGATCATCGCCAATCCCATGCGGTGAACAGGCCGTATGGTTCGTATGGAGGACAATAGACACCAAAAGCAAATGTTTTATGGGAAACTCCAGACTGGGAAGAGACCAAAGCGCAAACCCAGAATAAGGTACAAAGACTGTATCAAAGAAAACCTAAAGAAATTAAGAATAGACCTTAAAAACTGGGAAAGACTAGGCTTGGAAAGAGCGACTTAGAGAAGGCACGTGAAGACAGGTTGTGCATTGTTTGAAAATAGTCGCCTAGAGCATGAACGGTTAAAGCGTAGATTGCGCAAAGGCTGGGACAACAACCTCAATGAAGGCACAAAGAGCTGGAAGTGTAACACTTGTGATCGTATTTTTATATCAAAAGTTGGCCTTGTCAATCATTTGAAGTCCCATGTCAGATCAATGCCACTTTCTAACCTCCCTGCAAGGCTACACAATCTGTCATGTGTGCTGTGTGACAAGGTTTGAAAATCATTTTTAACATTTATAAGACTGCGCCATTTCCATTACTATCTACAGGAAACCAACTCACACAGACCAGCACCTTGATAACGCATCACACCGTCCAATTTCAGCGCGTCATAGTGCTATCACCACTCTGTTTGGAAGGGAAAGAAGAATCATTACAAACCCATATAACCTTAGAAAGTAAGAAAGATACCATCCAAAGTTTCTCTTTTCCAATGGATACCTTACAAAGGATGTCCAGAGAGCGTTACGAAAAAAATAGCAAGCGCAATCGCGAAGAAGAAAAAGAACCTGTAAAACAAATATGTCTTCCCTGACCCAAGGGCATCATTGAAGAGCTAAGGCGACCTCTGCGACAGCTAAATATCAAGTATACATTTTTCAACACCCACACTTAGGAAGATGCTCTCAAAGCCAAGGGATCCAGTTCCACTTAAAGGGAGAAACAAAATAGTTTACAGACTACATTGTAAGGACTGCCCTGCCCGCCACATTGGAGAATCAAAGAGTTCCTTGAAAAAGCACCGAAGAGAGCTGCTCAAAAAGGTAACACCAAAAACCATGAAATAGCGCACTACTGCAGAACAAATGATCTCACCTTTGACTGGAAAATTAAAAATAAATTTGTACAGGGAATTCAATATTACAACAAGAAAAATAAAAGAAACGATCCATTCCCTACAGCACACCAATCACATCAACAGCATATCTTACACTCTTACAGAAATACAGCTTCCAGTATTACAGAAAAGAAACACAACAATCACATGATAGGTATAGCGCCAATCCTCAAAACAACTCGATCCCTGTCATCAAGTATGTCCGCAATATCAAAGTACAAATAGTTATGGCTAATTACTTTAGTAGCCTGACGATGGAAGAAGTATCTTTCGAAACGTAGTCTAGTAAAAGCTTACGACTCACAACTTAACAAATAAGCTACATCAATGCCTTGCACTGAGTCCATAAAATTAGGAATTTTTAACTGTTACGATTTTTCTCAGATATTTACTCTGGAAAACCAAAGAATTACTTTGCTCAACAAATGTTTTTTGTTGAACCAATGCAGAATTCGTCGATCATTCCTAGAGATAGTAATAGAGGAGGGGATATAACGTGCGATCGAAACAAAAGGCGGCAACCAAAGAAATGGAAATTGAATAGATTTTATTCGGGTTTTTTCAAATGTTTATTAAGGCTGCAGTAATTTTATATACTTTTCTGACAAATTTTTAGTACGCAAAGTTGGAAACCTTACTACGATTGTTATATAATCTCAGGCAGCTGACAGAAGGAGTAATCATCATGTTATTATCATTAAACTATTAGCAGATCTTTATACAAAATGAGTTCCTTAATCGACAAGATGTCTAAGTAGTGCTCTCAATAGCACCAAACTGGTTGATATTCTTTTGTTTTTGCGTATCTACGATACCTCAAGTCCATTTTCAAAGTGGTCGTGTTCTAAATTATTTTCGTCTGTTTGTTAATTACCCCATAAAAATAGGATAAAAAACAGGAAAGAAAAGTTTTGAAAAGGCAACTTAGGTTACTATGATTGTATTTATCTGGTTCAACCATATATTCACTTTTGCATTGGTGTCTCCTTGAAACGTAATGTAGGGTCCGATTTCAAGGTAATTTGTACTCCTTCTTCAAGCATTATTTTTGGCGTGGTATTCTAGGTGATTTCCGTCAGAATCACTAATGTTCGAGTATACATGCCTTTAGTGTTTTAAGACCAAATGAAAATAAGGATACAGATATTTAAATAAAGAAGTTGATAATCTGTTTCACACGAATTACCATCAGGACAAGAAAAGGGGAGGGGGTATTTCCAAATTGTCTTTGTGTTTAGGTAGCCACTACTAATTAGAATTTTTTCGTTTTTGTATCACAGCTAAAGAATCCTTACCTAAGAGCCATCTTTGCGTTCTTGACTAAAGATGAAGAGGATTATCAATCAGTGTTGGTAAGTAATTTCAGTTATGAATTGCCTTAAATAGTTGCGTAAGTCAATTTTCAAACCTTGTCAAAACCTTCCATATAAGTCATCAAATTTTATTAATTCATTTATATCTTTCATCCCTTTCATTATACTTATCATCATCCACCTGTCAGTCTATCCATCTCATTAACCCTCATCCTCGAGTGGCTTTTAAACTTGATGTGTGGTAACTCACTAGTACGTAAAAAAATATTTTAAAAAAAATTGCTTTACTTTATTGGGAAGCATCGGAAAGGTTTCAAAGTGCGCACTTTTATGAGTTCATTTATAAAATTATTTAAATATTGAAATAATTCCATAGTTATAATTGTTTCTTATCCTTTTTTACAACCACTAACATGATGTTAGCTGAATTCCGATTTTTATAGGAACCAGCTAAGAGAGAAGTTCAAAGTAAATTACGAAATGCGTAATATTTGAAAAAGATAATTATCGGGGACGCCTAACAAGGATTTTAGGATTGATAAAGACGCCGAAGGAGGGAGAGACGCTTTTGCGGTTACCAAAAGTGTCTTTATCTGTACTGGTTACGTCGTTTTAGGTCAGAAACGTTCTCTTAATAGAGATGCTGTTTTGGTATATGTTTAAAGCAAACAAGAAAAGATAAAATTTTTCTAACCATTTAGAACTCGTCATTAATTTTGTTGGAAAAAATTTCAACACAAACTATATGAATATACATATAGATATACATATAATTTGTAGCAGCTTTAAATACAGAGTTATTTATGCCAACATAAAGATCAATAAACAGTCAATGCTGTTTTAAGTGTGTAATATTTTTGCACGCTTTTTCTGGACCCAACAGTTTAAAATTTGGAGGGCACCAGGGTAAAGAAATTTATCTCTTAAAGCTGATCCCCATCGTAGCAAAATAATTGCTGAATTGTTCTAGAACAGCGCCAGCAACGACGAGGGGCCCCCGTACATGAATAATAGACCTATAGGTTTATGTTTATTGAAAATTGACCCAATTTGAAGCTTTTATTCAGCAAAAAAGTGGGCAACATCCCTCTCTGGCCTCATTGTGGCCTGAACTCCACTTTCCGAATGTCTTTTCTTGTTAAAATCCATGGACGTTCTACTTTATGATAGCGAGTGAGTTAGAACTTTTAAATTATTAGTGTTGTACAGTTTTAAAATTGCAGAAAGAAGTAGTTCGATTGTTCAGTAGAGTATTGTAGAGAGTGTAAATGAGATCTAAATGCCATAAAGTCCTAAGTAAAGTTGAATACTTAAAATGATTAACAAAGTCACTCGATTTTCATGTCTGCGCAAGTAATCGAAGAAAATATTTTTGCACGTGAGTAAAAGTGAAATTAATAATGTCAGTCTAAAAGTTACTCTGTTGTTAATACAGAACGAATGCTGTTTTTCTTTGGGTTTTTTGTCAAATATGTCATATATCTGTAAGAAAAGTTGTGTCTGAATTGTGGCCGGCAAAAAATTCCAGTTCATCATCATGATTAGAATAATTGACCAGATTTGGATAGTTTTTCATTGGAAACTTTGTTCTTTTGATGGTTCTGTACAATCTTGGATCGTAATTCAGCGGACTTAAGCCTATATACAAGCCTATGTACTGACATTTTCTTTTTGCATGTTTTCCGCGTTATTGTTGTGTAAATATCTAAAGGTTTACTTTTTATACGTTTAAACTTGCTACAACTTTTATAAATTTGCGAAAGCAGCAGGAAAAGTGTTAAGGTATAGGTGATAAAACAGTTAAACATATCATTCCATAATACAAAATATATAAATTATATGTAAAATTGTATAAATCCGTGGACTGCATAAAACTCAACGCTGTTTAGCTCGATAGCAAATCTTACAATCGTGTTCAGTAGTGCGTCACCTTAAAAGCATTATTGTCACTCCAAAAAGCTCAACACCAACCGTCTTAAATGAAACTAATTTTCACTTAGTGGTCAAACAATATAAAATACAGTGAACATTATCTAAAACAAAAGAAATGTTGAAGGAACCATGGGTTTCGGGGGAAATATCGATCACTATCAAACTTTTCAGAACAAAATACACAACGGAATTGTTTTGTTTCTTGTTCAGGCGAGAGTTTTAGCCCAACAAGTTTCATTTAGACTCGATAGATGATCACACGCTGAGTAACTTCAAAGTGAATTTAGACAAACAACCATCAAACCCCCCCGGCTTCAATTAGGGAAATATTTTTTGAGTCTGACAAGAGGTCGTTGGTTGACGCTTGATAGGGTCTTCTGCCCAAAATGTTCCCCTTAGCTATGGTTTGGAACATGCGTGACTGCGTGCTTACGTGGGGAAAAATCCGGTGTACGAAACTGAGTAAAAATATCATAGTCACCGTTTGTTTTAATTGAAATGTTTCTCCTTCAAATACGTACATATAGCCCTTTGTAAAATTCTTTTGACTGTTGTTTGAGGAACTTCTTGGCTGCAATTTTCCCCGTCCTTCACGAGGCAGAAGAGATGATAGTATGAAGGGGCCAGGTCTAGTGAGTACAAAGGGTGCGGTAAAGTTGACCTAACTAATGATGTGATCAACTCCCGTTATTAAATGATTGTATGCGGTCGAGTATTGTCATGCAGAAAGAGGACATCGATTTGAAATTTGTCAGGGTCTCAGTGTATGCCACAGAGTTTACTGTTTCTCCTTTTGACAAAAAAGATATCGGCCATGTTATCTTTTTTGCTAAAAATCGTGGCCGATATCTTTTGGGATATCGGCCACAATTTTCCCCCTGACATTCCTACCGTCATTTTTTTCGGTTTTAGTGACGTAGAGTAGTTTCATTTTATTGGTTGCTATTGATACTGATTTATAATGACGAATGCATGCTTCATGAGCGGTAACGACCTTTCAAAAGAAGTTGCCATCTCTGACTTTGTTCAAGAAGTAAAATCTAAGCATTGCCTCAGTCCGTTTTGCCTTTGGATGTAAACGCTCTCGTTACCCAACAGACATTTGAACACCCAAGGGATACAGATTAACTTCCTTGGCTCACTCAAAAACTCCTCAAAGGTTGTGTACCTGTCAACTCTGATCACAGCTTCTGCATATGTTTTGATGGCAGTATTCACAAAAATCACCGGATGGCCAAATAAGGAGCAAGCATTTGGGAGACAGATCCACCTACGTATATTGCTATAATGTAAATCATTGTCATTACAGACGTTGTATAATCATCTGTAACTTTTCACAGGGCTTCCCTCTCAGCAAGAAGGAATCCAATCCCTGCGCTTTGTTTTTGACGGGACACGTATTTTCACGAGTTTGTAAACAAGAAAAATACCAACCAAAATATTTCAGTTTATAGCAGTTACAATCATTTATAACTAAACAAAATGTAACGTAATTTGATTGAAAACTTTGTCAAGTATAAATGAAAAGCATTTCCTTTTGATTTATTCCGGTAGTACAAAAAATCCTGCAACGTACCTGGTATTCCTACCAGGTTGGGTAGTCGCGTAGGGTTATAGTCATGTGTATACAGCTATATTGCAAACGTTTTCCATTGGTTTTGGAATTTAACCAAATTTTGTATCTATCAGGGTTACATAAATTTTGAATTCAGAATGAAAATGATATGCAAACCCATTTCAAAGGCTCTTACTTTGTGAAAAAAAAACTTTAATAGTTTTGCTGCGATAAACCGTAATTACCCCTTCGACATGAAAAATAGCCATGAAAATTTCTGAGAACTGTAGTGATATTTGCTATATCTACATTGTTTATTTCTTTATTGCTTTGTTTAGTGGTGCTCCATCTACATATAAATTATATATATATTATTATATTATATATATTATATTATTATATTTATTTATATATATTACATATTATATATATTATATTTATTATATATATTAAATATATTATTTATATATTTATATATTATATTCGAAGACTAGATGAGATGTAAAATTCGCAATGTAGAAAAAACTCGAAACCTTAGAACCGGTTTATCGGCAGGCTTGCTGTTAAACAAATAAAAATACGCCAACAGTTATCATCATAATTTGCTTTATTACCCAGAATAAATTCTATTCGCTGTATATAAGTTTATATATTTTTTCAAGAGAGGTCATTAAGTCTTTGGTTGCAACCTTAAATTTGTTGACTAATTTTATTTTATGCCTACATGATGGACAGTGTATAAAAAACCGTTTGGTGCTTCCATAATGTTCATTGCGATGTTTTTCTAGATTCTCACATTTTGCAATCACAGTTTCTTCGAGACCATGTTCCCGAAGGAAGCTCTGATACTCAAAATGAGCACTTTCAAATAGATATTCAAGCAAAGAACTGCAAGTTGATTCGTATGTTGTAACAAGTTCCTCAAGCATTTCTAATCTTGCTGTAGCTATTTCAATCCTACTCTGAGAATCCAAATTGTGATAGTAGGAGCTTTGTGATAATATATTCGTTGGGATAGCCTTGGCAGCAGAAATGCAATCGGCACGGATATCGGCCATATTTATATAATTTGTGGTTTCAATATATCTTAAAGACTTCGTCCCGCTCTTATCAGCATTCATTAAGAATTTTCGACATTCTTCCAACAGTTGTTCCATTTGAAATTCATCAGCCAATTTAAGAAGGAATGAATAGTTCTGATCTGTAAAATAAAATAGGAATATTGTTACATTAAAAGAAGAAACCCGAAACTTTTCGGGGCGCATAATTTAAATAATTAAGAGCTGACGGGGCCGGAATCCGGCTTACTGTTGAATAAAATAAAAATATTGCTACTTAAAAAGTTCGTTTTTCATTTAGAACTTTGCTAGAATCAGGGAGTTTTTTAGTATTTTATGGGCATATTGATAATACATACCAGTATTTTTTATTTCGAATATCGATGAGTAAGTTAAAGGTTTTTTATGTTTGATATTTATTCCTGAATAGTAAGTTGTTTTGCATTTGAATACATCTTCATTTCCTCCCATTTACTTTCTGAGGGATCGTTTGCTTTTTTCAAGAGTGAGAATCCAAGCTTGCTTTCGGAACTCTGCGATATTATACATACTTTACATGCGTAAACATCCTTTATGAAACTTCGCAAGGACGATCGCAATGTGGAACTAATTAGGTCTTGTAAGACTTTGACACTCAGATATTCTTGTAAAAAGAGCAAACGTATACATTTTTACGTGACTTTCGTTTCCAAAGATACGTTTTTAATGCTGGGTGCCGCATGACAACTCAAATTTTATTTGCAAACAATTCAAATGTTTCATTAATTTGCCACCAATATGCGCAAATGCGTAGTTAAATTCATTGGTTAAATTCGTAGTGAAAGTGGTTTTATTGACCATAACAAATCGTTACCTTGTCTTTATGATATTCAAAACATACAGCAACCTAAACATAAATGCGATAGTGTACACCCTGCAATAAAACAGGATGTGCATTATTGTATTCCGAATAACTGTGTGGTACCATTTTTGGACCTCCGAGTTTTCAATGGCATTCAGCTTCGCTGCGGTGTTTACCATGAGTCACAGAATAAAGCACTTGCTCCTCGTTTCGTGAAAGCACTTCCGATAATTAAGCCGTTACATGATAACTAAGACCTGTTTCCATAGTTGCCGTGACACTTGAGTTAAACAAAATTTTATTTTTTAATTTGATTCTTTGAAGTTAACAGTATTGTGGAACGAGTATTTTTTTTTTCGTTAGAATGTTTTTCAATTCATCGATTTTGGGAGATTTCTTCACCAAACTGTGTGTATATGTGACGTGTAAGAGTTTTACTGTTGATTATTTGAAGCTAAATAATTAATCAAATCATCCGATCATTCATTGACGTCGGTGATTACATCTGTCTAAAATGCAGGGTCACGAAACGGAAAGAATAATTGGGGTAGTGGTATAGTTTATATACCATTATCGTATGGTTCAAATAATATGCAACTTTTGCAGCTCTTGACACTATCAATCAATTGACGTCATAAACGTCATTTTTGTCAGTGCAACACATTTCCTGTGAATACAAGCAACGTTTGACGCACAAGTAAAAAAATTGCCTACGTTGACTTTAATTATTTGTTTCCCATGGTAGTCGATAAGGCCAATTACTGTTGATCAGTGATTTTGAGTTAACCCTAAAACATTCGAACTGTCCATCTTCGGCCAGAGATCATTGTGCAGCGGCCGTAGTTTCCTGAAAGAAAGCACTTTCATTTAGGTCGACAGATTTTTATTGGTTTACTGTACAAGATAGTAAGTGGCCTCAAAACCCGGGTTTTTTTACTTCTATCTTATTCTTATTCTTCTTTAGGTGCCGTGGCCTTCCAGAACGTTGGCGATCATGTTTCTTCATAGCTTCCTGTCCCTCGTTCTCCTCAACAGCTGTTCCTCAGTAGTGTTGGTCACTGCGGCTATGGTCTTCAAAAACTTGATTCTTGGTCTTCCTCTCCCTTACGTCCCTTGTATTTTTCCGGTTATTGCTAGGTTCTCCAGGCCTTCTTTCCTCATTACATGTCCGAAAAACGATAGCTGCCTTTTCCTTATGGTCTTCATGACTACCTTGGCTCTTTGCAGTACTTCCTCGTTACTTATATGATCTGTCCATGGTATTCTCAATATTCTTATCAGCATCCACATCTCAACTGCGTTTAATCTCTTCTCCATTTCTTGTGTGATTGTCAAGCTTTCACAACCGTATGTCTGAACAGGAAGAACATAGCACTTCATTTTCCTTATCTTGGTTCCTACTTGGATGGACGAGCTCTTCAGCACTTTCGACATGCGCTGGAATATCTCCCTCGCCATGGCAATCCTTCGCTTGATCTCGTTAGCGCATCTGCCGTCTGATTGGATCATGTTGCGGGGATAGTTGAACCTGTTGACTTGCTGTATTCTTTGTCCAGAGATCTCCAAGGCACAGTTGACCTGCTCATTCTTCTTGCTTATGGCCATAAAAAATGTCTTCTTCTGATTAATACTAAGACCTTTGACAGCACTCTCTTCAACAACAGTGTTTAAAATGCCCTGGAGTTTCTCTGGCGAATCTGCGATGAGGGTGGTATCGTCAGCGTATCGAATGTTGTTCCAGTTGTATCCACCTACAGTGAACCCTTCTTTTTCTTCAATGGCCCTCATAATGTATTCACTATATAAATTGAACAGATCTGGGGATAGCACACATCCTTGTCTAACGCCCCTTCTTATCTGGCAGTATCTTCCAACTTCGTTGTTAACTCATACTCCTGCTGTCTGTTCCCAGTATAAATTCCTCAGTATTCTAATATCTTTCCCATCGATGTCCAGAGATTGCAATATGTCCAGCATTGCTTCGTGTCTCACTTTGTCGAATGCTTTACTATAGTCGATGAAACATACAAAACAGGTCTTGTTGCATCTCTATCGCTCTTTCGGAAAGCATTCTCATAATGAAGATGGCATTCTGTGTGCCTGCGTCTGGAACGAATCCAAATTGACTAATCTCTGGTCTGGATGCTCTGCGTGTTCTTACCATGATTACTCTCATAAGGATCTTGGTGATATGGCTCATGAGGCTGATGGTTCTGTGCAGTTCACATTCTGTTGTCCCTGGTTTTTTAGGCAAGGCTATGAATATAGATTTTGACATATCCGATGGCATTCCGCCGCTGTCATAGATTTCGTTGAGGATGTCTGTTACTTTCTCTACTCCAAATTCTTTTAGGGCTTGGATGGCTTCGATGCATATGCCATCTGGTCCCGTGGTCTTGTTTCTCTTCATCTTCCTAATGGCTGCTCGAACCTGACTTTTCAGTGTCTTGGGACCGTCGGGAGGTTTCTTGATATCTGGTTTTTCACCTCTGTCGTCCATAAACTGCTCTTCTGTATATTCTGCCCATCGTTCCATGAGCTCCTCTTTTTCCATCAACAAAAATCCGTCTCGTCCCTCGATACAGCCGCTTGCAGAGCATGATCGCTTTCCTACTAGCTTGTTGATTTTCTTGTGCATCAATGTAGAATCAGAGTCCTTGTATCGTTCTACTTCGGCACATAGCTCATTGAGCCATTCTTCTTTTGCCTCTCTGCACTTCCTCCTGATCTCGCGATTCTGCGTCCGATACTGATTTGAGTCTCTTTGTTGTACCTTTTGTCGTTCTCCCATCAATGTTAAGATTTCGGGCTTCATCCATCTGTTCTTCCTTTCTCTCTCGATTGGAGGTATTAGGTTCTCCGCTGTTTCCACTACGGCTTTTTGAAGGACTGCCCACTTGCTGGAGTCTTCGCTCTCAAGGACTTGAAAGCGGTTTTTAACCTCAACTACATATCGTTCTTTTATCTCTTCGCTTTCTCTGAGCAAGTTCCACCGACGTTTTGCATGCGATGTGGCACGCTTTAGCCTGCACGATTTAAGTTTGATGGTGCAGACAACGGGGTTGTGGTCGCTGTCGCTGCCAGCTGCAGGATAACTTTGAATTCGTTACTGCATTCCGGAACCGACGGTTCATCGTAATGTAGTCAATTTGATTTCGTGTTCTGTCTCCTGTATCCCTCCATGCCCATCTGAGTCGTGCGGGATTCATAAAGAGTGTATTAGTGATGCACTGGTTGTTGGCTTTGTACCAGCTGACCCATCGCTCTCCTCTTGCGTTCATCTCTCCAAGTCCAAACTTCCCTGTCACCTGGGGGATTTCTTCGCTGCCAACCTTAGCATTGAGGTCGTCCATCACTACGACAATGTCTTGTGATTTACATTGCCTCTTGGCTTCATCTAGTTGCTCATAGAATAGATCGATATCTTCATCGTCACTTTCTGCTGTTGGATCATATAGCTGTATGATGTTCCTGTCGAAGGGCTTGCCCTTGATTCTCACGAGCATAACTCTTTCTGATAGCGTCCAATATCCTATGAGGCACTTCCTGAGTTCTGGGTCTAATATAGCTCCTACTCCCTTCTCAGGCCTGCTTCCGCCTGAGTATATGACATTGTATCCACCCATGGTGAAACTGCCCGAGCCTAACCACCTCGTTTCACATAGCCCCAGCATGTTAACATTTAAGCTATGCATTTCTTGCTTGATGTTATTTAGTTTTCCGGGCTGGTACGACGTCCTCACATTCCAGGTACCGATTCTTTGTGTGTCTTTATTTCTGACAGTCTTTAGATGACCGTCGGAGTCCACCTGCCCAATATGGATAGTTCTACCGAGCGAGGTGCTAGTCCTAATAGTCCCTTTCGCGCTGTTGATGTTGTACATTCTTTTGTGCATCAAACATGACTTTCTTGGCATTTTACGGTGGTGGTTTGCCATTGCCTTCCACCGGTTGCTGGCCACTGGTAATTAAACGCCTCTTTGTGCCCTCAGCATACCACGATGCGCTTGCAGGTTACGCCTTCTTGCCGTTTGTCTGTGAAAAGATTCTTCCGCGAATCTGCCGCTTCCCGACTTTCCCGACCAACAACAAGTTGCTGGCTACCCTCAGGTCATTTAGCCCGCCAGCTGAAGCGGTTTACCGGGGTGTGGCTGCTGCCACGCACATGCAGCTACTTGGAGCCAGACATGGGAATTGAGTGGGGTCATCTGATGGTTGCCACTGGATGGTACTCCCTCCGTACACTCCATACACCCCTACTTCTATCTAAGCTTCCTAAAAAATTTAGTTCAAGCAAAATTCGGAGTGAAGATAATATAAATTACATTTGTGATTATTTTCATAAATTTTTACTGATTCCTCGTGTACGAATGTTCCTANCCGCGAATCTGCCGCTTCCCGACTTCGTGCGCTTAGTGAGAGACGTGCAGTATCACCAACAACAAGTTGCTGGCTACCCTCAGGTCATTTAGCCCGCCAGCTGAAGCGGTTTACCGGGGTGTGGCTGCTGCCACGCACATGCAGCTACTTGGAGCCAGACATGGGAATTGAGTGGGGTCATCTGATGGTTGCCACTGGATGGTACTCCCTCCGTACACTCCATACACCCCTACTTCTATCTAAGCTTCCTAAAAAATTTAGTTCAAGCAAAATTCGGAGTGAAGATAATATAAATTACATTTGTGATTATTTTCATAAATTTTTACTGATTCCTCGTGTACGAATGTTCCTATTAATCAGTGGTGGTAGTTTCTCACATTTTAAACAAAAATAAAGCACACAAGCACTGTTCCCATTGATCTGATCGTCGCCATCTAAATATCAGTCGGTTCTACTCACCAAAAGATTAAGACGTGATTTCCGCCATAAAGAGTACCTGACTAGGAAATCCTGCACCATTCCTATAAAAAATCTTGCCCAATGACAACAAGGTAATGGCTATTAAAGGAGAAAAATTTCAGTTATTTAGTATATATGGTTGTTCATGTTTTCAGTAATGGGTTTATCCTTTTCGTTCCCTTGATATCACAAGTCTGGCACATACTAATCTGCCTATATAATTTTTTCTACAATCACATTTGAGATCTGCTTAGCGCCAACTTATCACTGTACGATTTTAAGTGATAAAGAGTATAGATAAGAACCCGCAACATAAATTATTAATCCATAACATCTAATTTTATGATTGGAGGTTGTTTGTTTGCGATTTTGAAAGATCTTTAAAAATTTCCATGAACCGTATTTCATCTTGTGGTATCAACAGTGATACTTTTATCGATGGTGACAGAGTGTGTTTTGTAAACTTATTGGCAGATTTGGTAGCTAAAGGCCACCACATTAATTAGCACCCTTTTAGCGTAGAGACTAGCGTCTGTTTTTCTGTTAAGAGAACCTTTACCACATTTAAGCATAATGATACACTGTTATTTAGTTAGTTTGTTGGGGTTTTTTTACTGTAGGCATAACTCGCATAAACATATAATAGAAATATAAAAAAAGGCTTCAGCGAAACAGAATTTTGAACGTACGTTAATTTTGAATGGAAGGCTTTAATAAATACGATTTTTAAAACGATTTTTACGATATGAAAATGTATGGCATACACTTTTTTCTGTAAATCACTTGCGACCACCTAGGAAAATGATAGGATCGTGGGAAGTTAATTTTTTTTAATTGTCTTATTGCTATTTTGCCGATGACACAAATTTAAGAAGTCCAATCACTTGTTGTCGTTGGAGCGGAAAACAGTTGTGTCTGGGTTCCTTTAGCTTACACACTAAATGGCTCAGATGTAACCAATGATAAAAAGATCGGTAGATAGATAGATAGATAGATAGATAGATAGATAGATAGATAGATAGATAGATAGATGGATAGATAGGTAGATAGATAGATAGATGGATAGATAGATAGATAGATAGATAGATAGATAGATAGATAGATAGATAGATAGATAGATAGATAGATAGATAGATAGATAGATAGATAGATAGATTGCCCACTATTTAGCAAAAATGTGTCTACCAACGTCGCACGCAGATTTCTGAACCTAGTTGATAAACATTTATCACCATCAAACCGCCCACACAAGCTTTTCAATCGCACCAACACAAAAGTGAGCTGCAGCTGCACTGATAATGTTGGGAAAATCATCAACTCCCACAGTAAAAAGATAGCATCGCCTAATCTATCGGCGAAGTTACCATGTAACTTCAAGAAAAAAGATGGATGCCCTTTGGACAGTGACTGTGGAGAAAAATCAGTCATATATAAATGCGAAGTTACTGCGCCGGAAGTCCAGAAGAAAGTTTTTATTGGGTTGACCGAAAAAGATTTCAAGACAAGATACAACTGACAAAAGCAATCGCTAAGAAATAAGAAGTACAGAAACAACACAACTCTTTCATCGTACGTATGGGACCTGTAAGAAAAGAACATCACCCCCACCATGAAATGGTTGGCAATCACCCAACCCCATTTCGAGAAATCGAAAAAGTGCGTTTGCGGGAAAATTTCGAGATCCTTAATTACGCTAACAAAGGGGAACTGTTGAACAAGCGTAGTGAACTCATTGCAAAATGTAAATAAATTGATGTTAGGTAATAATAAATCAAAAATTTGGTGTGATAAAGCAATTAAAAAACATTTTTATTACTAAATGTTCAATTATACCAATTATGTCAATCCCATGAGGGTAATTTGATATCTTTTGTAATTTGTTCTACTTATAACGAGATACGCTACAATAATATGTTCATTTTGTTTAGCTGACGATTATGAAAACATGAAACTGACAGTTCTACACTGATTTTTGGTGATTTTTTTTGTCGTTCACCATATGACAGCTCTAATATTCATACGTTATTGAGCACTGTCGATAGCTAATAATTACTTCGATATTGGTAGATAGATCGATTGATAGAAAGGATAGATGGATAGAGCGATCGATAAATAGATTAATTAGCTACAGTTACCCTTGGCTATTCTCTACAAAAATACCACCATGCCAACAGTATACCAAATTATATTGAACACTATTGAAAGGTAAAGTTGCTAGCTTTTGCTTTTAACATAATGTAAAATTGACTTCGCTTTGCTTTAAGTTTACCGTCATCTTATCGGCTTAGACTTTAATCGTATCTTTTGTGATTTTATGCTCAAATAATACAAAATTGTTCTAAGACGCTTATAAAGCTGGGCCTATTCCTTCAAATGACTAAAAGTTTTTCTTGCACTTTAAAAGTACACTTTATTGGTAGCATGTGTTTTTTCAATATTGGTCATTTCCTTTCAAGCAAGTACTTTGTCGGTTTTCTCAGTGTTATTGAAGAATTGTAGGAAATAATAGCAAGCCTTTAGATTATTGAAAACTTGTATGCCTTAGACAAACAATAAACCATCCCTTGATTCTTTAGCGAAATGTAATATTCTCATTATATCCAGATTGATTTTGCAAATGAAACAACAGAAGAGTTAGATCTTTAATTCTTAAAAGCTCATCACAACCCTCTGTTGACTTCAAGCTGTATCCACTATTTATCGACCTTATCTGACGTAATTACAGTCTTGGTGTCAGTTAATTTGCTAAGTGACATGTTGGCTAGAACTTGAAATAGGCGAGCGTATTGGTAAAGAGAAACTACAGGTTATATTCTGATGCTTGAAAAATTACGTCGCATTGGCAAACCCTGATATTTTCTATAAATTTTTTATTTTTAATAATACAAATCTTTAGTGGAAAAAAGCAGACTGCTATTAACAATAAAGAAAAAACAACAGCAAACAACAACAAAAAGACTACAAATAGGGCGTATAAGGAACATAAAAGAACCGATAAACAAGTTTCAGGTAAGCAGTAATAACAAGCAACAAGCAATCAAAAGAATCAGCAGTATGAAACAGTCACTAAAGGCAAACAGCTGGAAATAATATCAAGTAACGACAAGTTACAAGAATGAGGTCTGAAACTTGCTCGGAACAAAAATAATAAAAATCAGAGAAAAAATAATTAGAAGTTTAGTTTGCAAGAAGAATTAGGAATGGATATATTAAAACAAACCATATTACATGTGTGTGTGTGTGTGTGTGTGTGTGTGTGTGTGTGTGTGTGTGTGTGGTGTGTGTGTGTGTGTGTGTGTGTGTGAATATTAGACGTCCATTTCTTGAAGTATATTAAAAGCCATCGTTTTTGTCAATTGTACACACTAGCTGTTGCCTGGTACTCTATTTTACGTGGAGTGGCATTCAGTGTATGGTTTAAACTAAATTACTATTTTTCTCTATCAGTTACTACGAAATGTGAATTTTAGATACATTAGCTACCTATAAGATCTGTGCAATAATCTAAGCCATTTGCCTAGTATTTACCAGTGTTCCACTATCTACTACCAGGACTACGTGTTGTTTTATTTTTACGTTATATTAATACTTAACAGTCTTTTTATTTCCCTCGTATTCCCATGTTCTTTCTTACGTAGTCCAAAGTCTTCTTTTCGCGACCCAGCCCTAGCTCCCTCTCTTTTCTCTGGGCCTCACCTTATATTTTATTCCACTGTAGCACTTCCGATGCTCCGGCATCAATCTCTACCCTATGTAGCTAGAGTATGTAACTTTAGTCGCCCTCTGATATTACCCCTGTCATCAATTTCCACATCATTGGCAAACAGGATATGGATCAATAGTTGTCACCTGCATTGCCTTTTGCTGAGTCTTTTTGGCACAACACAGTTTTCAAAGTGGTGATCTATGAGGGTATTTCTTTTTCGTTATTTATCAAATCATTTGGCTGGGAATAATTCTCCCATGTAGTGATGATAGTTTCCTATCCAAACCCCCTGGACTCCATCGCAGATAGGAGCTTTCAAGTTGAGGATATTCTTGACTCGCTGCTTAACCATTCCAGTTGTAATTTTATTTTTATTCCGTCCTACGTTTGGTTTGTTAATTCTAAGCTCCTCTGGTCATGCTGCGTAACTATTATTTTGCTAGTTGTCCCATATTTTTGACATTTCGATCTTCTTAATCTCCTCTACCACTTGACTGACATTGATTATCATTTCCTCTACTGCTATAATTCTTCTTTGTATTTCTTCCAACTCGCCTTAGTAAACCAACCATTCTTTCTTATCATGTGAGCTTGGCCACATAATCGCTGTTCAGTAACTTCAAGGTTTGTCTCTACTTTCACATATTATGCATCCTCCGTCTATAGCCTTTTACCGGTTTTTCGTCATCGTTTACAGGCATACTGAAAAAATAACAGTGTATTACTGCCGTAGTAGGGTAACGACCGGGCTCATGCTACCCTTCAACTGGACCCTTGCCGAGCGAGAGACCTTCACCATTAGTTCCAGTCTCTTTTACGCCGTTACCTAAATCATTGCATTGATTCATTTCACTCATAACAGGCTGTTATTTGCAGTGAGTTCCCAACTGGTATTTTTATTTGGAACACCACTACTAGAGGGGTGGGTGGGTAGAGGGGGCTCTAAGACTAAATAGCCCCCTCTGTCCATGAGGCAGGCCATTATCCTGCCGGACGCCAACTCAGTATTTCATGGTTTCGGAGAGAACTGTCAGGTACTTCACCTTCACGGGTGACCAGGAGGTAATTGTGGCTAATGAAATTTAATGTCGTACACAGGACAAATAATAATGATAATAATAATAATTATTATTNAAATCATTGCATTGATTCATTTCACTCATAAGAGGCTGTTATTTGCAGTGAGTTCCCAACTGGTATTTTTATTTGGAACACCACTACTAGAGGGGTGGGTGGGTAGAGGGGGCTCTAAGACTAAATAGCCCCCTCTGTCCATGAGGCAGGCCATTATCCTGCCGGACGCCAACTCAGTATTTCATGGTTTCGGAGAGAACTGTCAGGTACTTCACCTTCACGGGTGACCAGGAGGTAATTGTGGCTAATGAAATTTAATGTCGTACACAGGACAAATAATAATGATAATAATAATAATAATAATAATAATAATAATAATAATAATAATAATTATTAGTATTATTATTATTATTGTTGTTGTTATTACTATTATTATTGGTTGTCGTTACTTTAGGCATTGCACACTGAAAGACCCTAGAAAATGCATAGCACCAAACAGTCTATTTATTCTCTTATAAATTTATTTATTTATGTATTTATTTATTTATATATCTATTTATTTATGTATGTATGTATGTATTTATTTGTATATATTTATTTACTGTCGAATACAGGATAAAACGCTGTGATAAATGTACATTAATAAAAATACGGTATACAAATACTGTTGTCAATGCTTGCCCTGCTATTATGAAACTAAAATTAAAAATGCATAAGTGCTATAAACACTTAAAAGGTGAATGTCGAAAGAGAAAACTAGGAAACATTTTCTAGGATGACTTTGAAGAGCAAAATACACCCAACACAACGATCAGAATTTGAACCAGAGTTAATGAATTTGAGCTAATAAAATTTATTTACAACGAGATGGCTAAAAGCCTAAAAAGTTTTTAAAAAAAATTTTTTAAATTTCTTTGAGGTTACTTTCTTTGTAATGGTTTCAGACTTGCAATTAAAGTGAATTGAATAGTTTTCTTCTGGTGTATTGTATTGATCACTGACCATAGCCTACGTTGAATTGTTGAAATTCTTTCAATGTTAATTATATATATAGAAGCTTAACTTTTGTATTGAATGCTATCAGAAATCTTTGTGCGCTTTTTTTTTTTACATTTAATGACGTTTGTTTGAATAAGACAGGCGTAATTAAGTCTTGCCATTTAAAATCTGCACATGACAGAACGAGCTGTCTGTGTATACTGGAATCCAGTCAAATCCTTGTCGTAGATTAGTTTGGTCGTAAGTAAAAGACGACTTTTACATTATTTTAGGGAATACGGTACTGTAAAAGGCATTTTGTTTTTGTGTTCTTGACAACTGTAGCATTTTCATTGCTTTAAAACCCGTTAGACATTTTAATTAGAATTTGAGAAGCCCCAATGATATAGTTTACCAGCGCCTAAGGCAACGCTATCTGTATTTATCAAAACATGTCGATCCCTGTGTGTAGTAGAGAATCGGAATTAATACTACTGTTTTCTTTTGTCAAAACTCGATTCTCCATATTTCTTTCTGCATAAAAAGTTGAAAGAAAGGCAGGTTGCACCGTTGGGTACAATGGTCTGGCAACTTTTTCAATTATTTTAATTCCTACTAACAGCCTTTTTTTTATTTACACATGACAAACAAGAATTTTGATTGCCATAATTACTTTTATTTACTTTATTTAACGAACAAATAAATCACTAAACCAGAAAGTGACTTTTAAGAAGTGTTACAAAAGGGGTAGGATAGATTTTGCAGTTAACAATATATGAAATAAAATCGATAAATTAACCAAAATGTAGAACAGTTACATAAACACCTGACAAAACCACGTTTAAAAAACACAACTATATGAAGTAGTATAAGGATGAAACATACCTGTTACTTTTTTTCTCCTGTCATAGATAATTTCCAGCATTTCTTGAATTTCTTCACTATTTTTGTTATTTAATCGAATTTCACTTTCGTATTTTTCTCTAAAGTCTGCATTGAACATGAGTTCAAAAACTGGAGACCAGTGTGATAAAATACATCGATGAACATGGAAAGTTTTATTGCCAACTAAGAGAACAATATCACTGCGATTCCATGGACTACTAAAATTCATTACTTCCATTTGGTCACTTTTTACAAGTTGACCTTGATATCGAAATGGAAGTTTTTCGGTTGGCCTAGTAAAAATTTGACCAAATAACAGCTGCTTTCTGTCGCGAGGTTTAATATTGCTTGCTTGTGATTTGAAAGGTTCTAGTTGCATGTTCAACAGGTACCAAGCTTGAAAACTACTAGACTCATGATTTCGTTGTAAGAAACGAGTGAAAAGGCAGTCATGTATGAAAATAAAGTACAACTTCCGTGCTCAAGCTTCATGTCAATGATCTTAGGTTCTTTTGTTTAACGTTTGTTTTGATAGATTAATTTGGATGCGTAACCTGAAGGTTAGCTGAGGGCTGACCAGGATCAATTAGCCAGCTTTTTTTGCCCACTGAAAGACATCTGTCATTAGTGCAGATTTGTGATTGATTTGTTTTGATGATAGGCGGTCGTTATTTCAACTTTCTATTCTTACAACATCCTTTTTTCGAGTTCCTCCTTATTAATTTGTTTAAAAGCTATGAAGGAGTACTTTTTAAAGAAACACATAGTTTATGTCAATATAATAGGTCTTTACTGGGTACAGGCTGGTGGCTTTGTTAGACAAAAATCAGTTTGATCATCTGAAAGTTTGTGTCGGTAATAAAGAATCAAAGCAAAATAAAAAGAATATTTTATTGAAAAATGAAATAAAAAGGCTCTTTGCACCAAATAACGTGGTAGATACCTATGATGTGTTCTTCATTTAGGTCGAAGGAAAAATCTTTTCTTTATAACTATAATTTTATACATTTTGAGCACTTTGTTTGCAATGAAAACTATTTGATAATGTAGAACATCTGCCTAGATAGAGATGCTGATACTGCGTGTGTCGTCTGGTTAGCTAAACAAAGAGCTTTGTATACGTTTGGGTGAAAATATGACAGTATTTTAGTTACGATTTTACAATTAAGTCGCGAAATGTAGCAGTTAAGAAAGCACATTTCTTTGTTAACCTAACTAAATTGTTAACCTGTCACTCCAGTACATTTTGTTTTGCCTTCAAAGTCGGTTTGCCGACCGTATCAAATACTATAATGTTTGGAATATGATCTCTATGCTTCTGTTGGCTAGAAACCACTGTAATTCAGAGGGTTTCGTGCCATTGGAATTTGTTCCTCATACTTTTAATTAATTTTTAATTGATTTCACCCCTCATGTAAGGATATCTGGAAAAAAATGTTAAATGTCAGTGTTCTGCCTCTAAGGATGGAGAAGCAAATGGGTTGCAGTAGTTCCATTGGTGCGATTGGGGCTTAAAGTTGGAACTTTTCGTATTTTTAACTGGTGACCAGCCACTTAGCCACGAGAGCTTAATAAAGAGTTTTCTTGTCCTGTCAGTTACATGCGACGTTAAACGTGGTATAGCCCTACCACTGCAGTGCTCAATGTTTTGAAAGTAAATAAGAACCAGCCAGGTTTTAGCGTCATAAAAGTGACCGATCGTAATATCCAAACAACAGCAATCTTTTGGCGTGTTTGGTCGTCTCTAAAATGATTAGATTCCTGGAATAAAAAGTGTCTTATCAATCTGTGCCAAACAGAGGAGTTTTCATTCAGAAACGTAACTGCACCATTTACAATGCGCCTGGCAGTTGAGATGCAGGGGCAGTAATATAGCAGTGGGTGAAGATTCACCCACGTTTTGTAAAAATTACACCAAAGAAAGCAATAACTTGATAATTTTCCATTGCTTTGGTTTGAGTTTTCTAAACTTAGTTCGCTTCTGTATATGAAGATTAATTTCCTTCTCTCGCCGGGTGCGTTTTTCGTAGATAACAATGAAGGAAGAAATTTTGTGGACTTCTCCGATTTTAGCATGTTCTTCATTCGATTACAAAATGTAGTTAATAATCTATCATGAAACAAACGTATTTTTTATATTTACTTTCTTTTTGCTATCTACTATCTGCCCGCCCTCCCCCCGCTTCACAAACACTTTAATGTAAAAAACATAACGGAGAGGTAAAGAATCATAAACGACCTTATATCGTCAGAAACTTGGCCCCTTGAAAGTAATTAAAGGGCAAGATTCTGCATGAGAGGTGTTTTTTATTTGATGATTAAGTACCATTCCATGCATAAAACCACGTAGGCAGCTATTCTAAGCTGACCTGCAATCATGATTTTCTTTGCAAGGGATGCAGAAATTACTGGTGTTTCGATTTTTTCGTGAAGCTATCGAATATTTTTGTTTTGTTATTTATAAATAACACATCGAAAATAACATGCGAAAGCGTAAACTTGTAGGTTTGAGAATACATCCAGCGCCTTACCTGTGCCCTGGCTGTGATAAGTGATTTTGGCAAGGTTTTTTCAGTTGAGCTTGAGTGTTTGTGAGTTATACCGCAAGGGGCTTGCCCTCTTAATCTGCTTGGAAACAACACAGCACTCTTGATGACTTGGTAGATTCCTTCTAGTTATTTTTTGTTTGTCATAGCCAATTGTACTTGCACCCACAAGTTAGAGTCTTTAGTTATGGGCTTTCGGTGATTTACACACGAGCTAAGGAAAGGAAATGCTCTACAGAAAAACCAGACTTGGCCTGCGTCGATTGGGGTGGTATTAGGGGGTTCCAGAGAAGAGTCGCGACCCGTTGGAGGAGTGAGTGACCAGGACCTTTCAGCACAAGGCTTAGATGCTGGCCAGCCCACAATGCCTAGGCATCATGATGATGTCTCCACAAACTGTACTCCATTTGGAAGCATCCGACAACAGGACCTGGCGCGAAGCACTTATGGGGTGTCGGAAACCATTCAGTGTTGTAATCTACAACGCATGCACACTGGGTAAAGGGAACGAAGTTGTGGAATTATCCCCCTATGCCTGCATCCAAGAAATAGAACTAAATGGTTTCCACTGTCGCTAAGGTTCCCGTAGGAGACCGCAGCGACACAGTCTTGAACATATCATTTACCAGCCCACAATTTTCTTCACATTCTGGGTGATTTCAATGCAAGATTTAGACCTGAATACAAGGAGACTTCATAGTGTAAACCGAACGTAAAAATCAAATTGCATTGGCAGGGATTCTGTAGATAGAAGGAAGTCCAAGAACAGTAAACAATTACTCCTCTTAATCGTTTTCAAGCACTGGGCGAGAACAACAATGAGAGAGCAAAGGGCTGTATACCAACATTGTCAAGGCAAATTCAGAAGGAATGGAGGAGTGCGTACCATAAAGGAGCAAAAGAAGGACTTCGATCGAAACACCCTTCAATACTCACAACCAGACAAGCATTTGAAGAAGTGCTCTCAGAGTATAATGCCGCCCAAACTGACGAGAACATGCTAATCTGGATACAAGCCCTTCAGAACGTCTACAGCACATGCGACAAGGCTGAGGAGAATGGACTGGCAGAGGAAATAGAAGTGATTGAGCAATTGCAAGAAGGAAAGAGATACGAAGAACCATTAAGGGTGGCGGACGACATCACAGGAAGAAAGCAAGCTAAGGAAGGAACACTCAGCGGAGCTAGTTCAACTGAAAAAGTGGAAAGCTGGCAAACGCAATTCAAGAAACTCTGCGGAAATCCCTCATTGTTCGAGGAGCCAGATGAACATTGCTTTGGTATTCAACAATCTGCGCATCGAAGACGGTCCTCTCTCAGTGAATAACTGAAATGGCCAAAGTCAAAAAGAAACTGAAGTTTAGGAAATGCGCCCGACCCAAATTATTTCCCTCAGAAGTCGTCATGTTATGCGAATTCGACGGCTTAGCCCTACGTGTGTAAAATTTGGTTCCTCATGAACATTGCGCCTGTCCCAAGGTCTGATGACCTCTGTTTCATAGACAACCACAGAGGGATAAGTTTGAAATGTGTCATCGCCAGCATGTATAACAGAATGATTCGTAGTAGTATTAGGGAAGTCCTGGACCTCAGACTAAGACCAAACCGAAAAGATTTTTGGAAAATTGCACCACTTTGGAACATGCCCTAGCATTGACAATAATCATCAAGGCTGGTAAGGCCAACAACTTTGAAGCAATTCTTATTTTGGACATTAATATAAGGGTTTATTGTCAATGGGCCGTTGAGGAGCTATATTTTTGTTACTATAGCTGCTCTTATCATCCACTAACTACTCTTATTTTTATTCAAGAAAAATCGGATTTTCCAACACATTCACTTGACGACACTTGTTTTTTATCTAATTAGCTCAGGCAGAAACGATAAAACCTTACAGATGTAGTTCTTTATTCAGCAATTTCCTGTCTAGGTTCCGCCGACAATCACGGGTTATTTTTGCAAAAGCCATGAAATAAATACACTGGCTTTTGTAATAAAACCACATTTATTTTGTTTCATTTTCATAAGATATATAGACAGCGGTGTTTCTTTGCCAGAGGTCCCCTCGCGAACTGATCAAATTGTGAATCCGGTCATCATAAATTCGTGGTTGGTTGCAATGTAAAGCCTCTGGTCTAGATTCGATTCCGGTATTTGTCTTAAAAAGTGTGCTTTTGAGCAGTCTTCCTTGCTGTCCAAACCTTTTAATCATTGCCTCTCGGACTCTTGATTTCGTTAGCAAGGTTTCAAATGTTGCCCCAGTCTTAAAGAATATATATAATCTGTCTGATCCTAGTAAATATCGGCTTGTGAGTCTCCTTTCTGTAAGGTATTTAAAAGACTTATAAATGTACTGGTGGAGATCCTCCAGAACCTACGTCTTTTATTGATTATTAGTACGGATTTGAAAGGATCTCGCTGCGCTGCTGACTCTTTGACTGTAATCACTGAAAGTTTCTTTAGATTTCTGAATAGGTCTGGTGCAGGACGTGCTGTAGTGCTGGATATTCCTAAGGAATTCTGTAAGATGTGAGACGCTGGCTTACTTTAAACGCTTTGATCATGGTATTCGTGGAAAGCCCTTTGGTATCATTCAGTCCTTTCTCTCAGGTCGTAAAATGAGTGTCAGGCTGAATGGGATTATATATTATGAGTATTCTCGTAACGCTCCCCAAGATTCTTTTCCTGGTCCAACTCCCTTCTTTCCATCAATTATATTTCTAGTAGCTTTCTTCAGTTCATCAACTCCTATGGTGATAACACTACCTTATACTCCGGCATTGACTACAAAGGAGCTCGGGAGGAGTAAGTGAAACTTGCGGAAGATTTGGTGACTGACCTTTTGGCTGTCAGAGAATGGGAGAGGAAGTGGGAGATTTCTTTCTTTGTGACAAAAGTTAAATTGATGGCGTTCAATAAAAGTCATTATCTCCCTCCAATATTCATTCATTATCATTCAAGTAGTAACGCTGGTGAGGTTGTTTTTCCTCTTGAGAAATGCTCTTCAACGAGGTTGCTTGGTTGGTCATTTTCTCCAAATCTTTCTTAGGACTTCGATATTCAATCTGTTGTTAAGTCCGATTTTAAAAAGTTGTTTGTATTGCACTAGAGAATGCTTTACGTCTGAGCCCATTTTGTATCTCTAAACATCTTCCATCGGTCCTTGCATGGACCACCGTTGTCATATGTGAACTGGTGCTCCCCTGTCTCACCGTGATATTTGGATCGAGTGCAGAGATCTTTTTTGTAACTTCCTGGTGCCCATTTTCCAGCTGCTGCACCTCAGCCTTTGCCACATCGACGAAATGTGGTTTGCCTTGTCTTTTTTATAGGAATTATCATTAAAAATGTAATGAACTTTCTTCGCTGGTATCAGCTCAGTTTGTTGGATCTCGTGTGGCATGTTTCTCTTAAAGTCTAAGACCAACTCCTATATCTTGGTCTAAACCTTTTTCTGTCTTTTTTCCCTTTCTTTTGACAGGTTCATGTATTATGCCTTGTATGGCTTCTGACAATTAAAAATTATAGCCCTTAGACGAATACCAGTACTCAACTGTGCACGACAGTCCAGGGATGGAACATACGAGACACTATTTACAGTACACGATCACTGGCGGCACGTACTAAGTACCCGCAGTGCTTAGATTTAGAAAAATATTTAAAGGGAAAGTTCCCTCCAAGTTAAATTTAATTAGTTTATCATTTATTCATTTATTTGTTGTTGTATTTCGACTCAATGTCAGACATTTTAGTTTTCGAAAAAGGGTATTTGATGAATTATCTACGAAAAAAAGCACCAAAAGACCAGTTTACTAATACTTTACTCTTTAATTTGACGTAGAGAGAAATGGGAATGGAGCTGGTCGACCGTGTTGCATTTGCATGCCTGTACTTACCCGATGCCAAGGTAATATAAATAATTGTTTTTTTCTGCTTTTAATTGACTATAACTTGTTGTTGTGACATTTAGGTATTGTTTTTTTTGCGTTTCAGTAAAGTACTGAATTGATTCAGAAGACCAATAGTTGCATCCGGTTTAAATAATTTGACTCTGGTGAAAAATCAATGGAAGGACAGTATTGGAACCAATAAATCAATAAAATGTGATATTATTGGAAATTAATGTTTTCAAATGATTTAAATGGTAAATGGTGTTTCTGTTTTAGAATCAGTCAGCATTCATGGAAATAATGCATTGGGCGAATGTTTACAAATAGTTGAAACATCATATTGAAACATCAGGGGCTGTTTATTTTGCTATGAATATTTGATTTCATGTTTATTTACATTTCACCACTGTTCCATGTCTGGTAGCACTTTGATGGTCGCAAGGCATCGCTGCGTAGGTTCGGCTTCATTTTCTGGCACTGTCTACTTTCAGGTACATAACCCTCTGAATGTCACCCTATTTATAGCCTTTGTTTACATGGCCAAACCACTCTATCTTCCCCCTCTCTCTCTCTCGTTATGTACTGAATGGGCTTCACGTTTGATAAATTTATCACTTTATCATTTGTAATTTGTT
The DNA here is from genome assembly GCA_003991215.1 of Morbakka virulenta. NCBI lineage: Eukaryota > Metazoa > Cnidaria > Cubozoa > Carybdeida > Carukiidae > Morbakka > Morbakka virulenta. Next base: position 302,312 of record RDPX01000023.1, read on the forward strand.
CACCCCAACCTATCTCATATTTCTATCTTAATATGCACATTTCCATGTCTGTGCATTCTTGCAAAACAAAAAATGCATCAAGTCTGTGATGAAACTTTAATCGACATGTGAAAATAAATCGAGGAGAAAAATTGGAACGATTGAAACAGGAAAGTATAATGGTATTGATTATTGTAAGAAAATCCTTAGCCGTCGCTTTGTATGAAAAGTTAAGCAGTCATTGAACTGCTACGGTAAAAGTATGTTGAAATGCACTGATTTCATCGAATTTGCTGCGTGATATAATTGGATTTGCCGTATAGGTTGTCGTCTTCAAACCTATTTTTTGTAATGATAAACGGGGTTTTTTCGCTAGGTCTTTTGGCACCGCGTAGCACCTGTTGTAATTTCTTCTTGAAATTACGACCGGGCATAATTCCCTTCAAATGCCTTTCCTGTGCGTGAGTGCAGTGTTGGACTATGGTTACGATTGTTACCCTTGGCTAAAGCTTCGATGGGCTATAATCCTGGGTATTTCGAATGTTGTCTAATTTTTTTTCCCCTTAACCTCTGACTCTGGTTTCTAGTCACAACAAACGGTAGCTAAAGTAGACGAAACGTTTGGTCGTTTAGTGTATGACTACATTAGCACCAGGTACTTATTCGATCTGTTTATTTATTTATCCATTCATTTATTTAATTTTTATTCATTTATTTATTCATTCATTATTTCTTTAATCAATTTATTTATTTATTCATTCATTCATTCATTTATTGAAATATTCATTCTATTTCCTATCTAGAACGTAGGCCCCTATAGGCCCTATTACAGGTTAGAAAACATGATCAAACATTTTCATAAATTCTTTTTAGTCATCATTATCTGTCTCAGTCCGCAAGACGGCGTGCATGAACAATATACTTTAGGTGTTGCTTTACACAGAACTCCTTCACTCCTACAATCTTTGTTATCTGTGCAAGCCTTTTGTTGTTATTTTATATGCCCAGTTCATTTCGTCATGAGGAGTGTTGTTATCGTTCTTGCCCTTGGTGCATTTTGACTTTTAAAGCCCTCTTTTAATCAATCTTCTCAAAATTCCGTCTGGTATTCAAATTCCAGGCTTGGACTGAATAAAACAGGTGACTTTTTACATGCGTTATTTATTGCTGAAACATTGCTCTTGTATAGAAAAGATTTCATTTTTCAATTAGTACATATTTCATTTCACTCTATTTGCCATGGTCGGTGGAAACCTGGTGAGTTGAGAAGGTTGAAATATTTGGTTGTTCATTTGGTAGTACATCGTCAAGGTACATACTGCCGCAGATTTCGAACAGGTTCGTTTTTCAAGTATGTCAAGGTTTTTTTCTTGCGATTTTTCGATGTCTTTGGAAGGTTGCATTATAAGTTTCAATACTTAATTGCAGTTCATGTAAATCTTCACAAAACAAGAATTTCACCTGCGTATAATGGCATTTAAGGCTACTCCTTAAAATACATCTACACCTGGTTCTCTTGTAGATTTTACTTTAATGTGACATGCATATTACAAGCCAAGCTCTGCAGAGCATCGTAAAAAATTGAAGAGTGCTTGTGTTTCAATCCCATCTTGTAGACATCCTGAGGTAATTTGAAAATGATCAGTAGTGTATTGATTGCAGCAATGGTTCAACTATACAGTGCTTTCGATATCAATGTTAACACTAAAACTTTGGTTCTGATAGAGAGAGAGCTCTAAACAAAATGTTTCTGCCTATGTTATTTTGTGCAGCTGTCAGGTCGGTCAGGCATCATATCTTATTTAGATGAAGCTTACTGACTGCGATGTGCTTGTTGGAATTTATCAATTTCGACTGATCAGCATTTATTTTGAGTGTTCTTGGCATTGTTTTTCATCTGTCTCGATGTCCGATGTATCTATAACGAGTAATGCCACTTGATATTCAGCGATAGAAATCTGTAACAATGCGTTGCTTTACTTTGCCTGGTAGTTTTCTAGGTTGTAGTACCTCGTGTACTGGGGTGGAGGTGGTAGCTTAACATTAAATTCAAACACGTGCTTTATCTTCTACTGCTTCCTGATGCAGTTTCTACTAGCTCCCAAAATTTGCTCCACACTGACCTATAATAATTGGTTTCATTCAGTGGCTACAAGTGGTTTCTTCCACTGTCATGTTTATTATCCACAATTGACTTTCTGGGGTTCGCTACATCGTGGTGGCACATTGGGTTTCATACGATGTTACATGCAATGTCAAACATCTCAGTATCCGATGGTATACATTGGCTCACCTGTTTACTTTATTGTAAGAATTTCTGATAATATTGGTAATGATTGCTGGTGATTACATGTTAAAAACAGTAGTGTAAGAAGATAATTTTTTCTGAAATAAAAGTTTTTTATGTTTAGATTAATAGAAGGGGAGATTAGGATTACTCAATGATTTGTTGTGACAGCAGGAAATAAAATAAGTACAATGGATAGTTATTGCAGCGAGCTTTGAGTTGAGATAGCACTGGTTTGTTACATCCATTTATATTAAAGATATCAAAGGCATTTTTAAGATTAAGAAGAGATATTACTGGTGTCCTTTGGGTAATGTGACCTTTTTTATTACATGGTTCAGCACACTACTTTGCTCAATAATATGAGGATTCAGAGAAAAGCCCCTTGCAATGTTGTGTTTGGTGTGGCCCTTTTTTACTAGGAAACCAAATATAGCAAAGCCTAGACGATAAGTGTTTTTTAAAGGAATACAGTAAAGAGAAATTGGTCAAATGTTTTAAGGGTTGTCAGTGTCACTCTTGTGGCCAAGAACAGTAAAAGAACAGACCTTTTCTATTTAAGGGGCAAAACGAGCAAGACAGTATCGATTATTTCAGTTTAAACGGATTGTAAGAAAGTACTTCGCTTCAGACAGGTTCTAGATATTTTATCGCTAGGGCACTTTAAAAAAGGAGACAATCCTACAAATAACAAGGATGAATTGTGATAAGATAGAGGGGACATTTCGAATAGAAAGATGAGTGCTTTTCATGGAAGAATCTAAACAAAAGTGGTAAAGCCTCTAAAGGGAGAAATTATCTAAAATGGTTTTAAGGAGTAGAGTATGTAATGACCTTTGGTGGGGGTAGGAAAATGAAAATGAATCTTTATTAAAAAGAGTCTCAACAGATTCCGAAGTGCCCTCATTTACTCCTTCATTATGATCTATTGTATCGCTTGTATTGGTCTATTACGATGATATATTGGGACAAATAACAGTAAAAGTAATAATAATGCTGATTAATGTAGGAAGAAAATTAATAGTAATAATCGAGATAATGATAACATTAATAACAATAACAATGATAATGATAATGATGATAATTTATGCACTTCAGAATGCATAAATTAGTTAGTTGGGGTGTTTAGAAACATAAGAAAGTCAAATCAAATCAAAAGGTTTTCTTCAAAATCAGGAATGATTGAACGAATGAGTCACACCCAGATAAGGCTAGGGTGTATAATTCATTATTTTGCTGGAGAAATATGTTGTTTATTTACAGCAGGAAACCATATTGAAGATAAAGCGATAAAATGTTACCTATCTAATACAGAACATTGACAGAGATTCAAAAATGCTAATTCAAAATTGTCCGTTTTAGATCCTTCGGGTTTAGAAGCAGTGTATATTTCATTTTTGTCCACTATGCTTGTTTATTTGCATATTAGGTATCTAAGGCCTTGGATCTTTTTGCGTCTAGCCATTTTCTTTGCTGCACTTAGCAAATACCACTAAAATTAAAATACTGCTTTTAATTTTGCGTGTCATTTTCAGGAATAATGTTCTACCTTTGTATTGAATATTGGTTTTTAATTATTTCATTCCTTTTAAAACCAAATTAAATGAACATATGATTTTGAAGTGGACGGATTCATCTGTTCAACTGTAGCCTCTTTTTTTTAGGTTTCTTCAATGGAGTATTATGTCATTCAGAAGAAATACAAACCATCATTGATCACAATATGCCAATTTTGCACTTCCTAATTGAAATTTAAAAGGCACAGCTTATTTTCCCCCAATTTACTGAAAGGTCTAACTTTGTCATCTGTGATAATCAAAACTATATAAAACCCGACTGAAAACTGCGGAGAAAATAGGAAGTTAAAGTTCTATTGACGTGATTAATACGACACACTCTATGCTTTAAAAGCAGTTTTATTTTACCCATTTACATTATTAAAGTACCAAAAGAGCTCTTGTGTGGCTATCAAGTTTCCTAACATTTGAACATTTGAACATGATCTTTCAAAAATATTTGGATACAAAGTACTTTTTGTGTGAGAAATACGAGTTGGCATAAAATCCATTTTTAGGGACTAAAAGTTCTTTAAGAAAAACTTTTCAAATGTTAACACTTTATCTTTTGTCAAGCAAGATTATTCAGGCTAACAACAGTTGAATTAAGTTTGGTTTTGTTAAGACAATGATAGGTTTTGTTCTGCTCAGATCGCCCACACGCCCTTGCACAGAACTTGATTTTATCTGCTATCATTTGTAACTATTACTTTTATTAATTGCGTCTTAGTGGGTGATCTAGAATCAATAGAGCAGTCAATTGAAAGAAGAACTCCCACGGTTGATGTTATCGTTAGTGGTTGATGTTATCGTTAGTGGTTGATGTTTTCTTTAGTGTTGCAGCCAGAAGAGAAATGTGTTAAGTGCTGCATCCATTTAGCAAAGGACATACTTACTTACTTACAAACAATAGAGAGCTCTACGAAGACCTGGGGAGGAGATTTCTCAATAATTATGACAAATAAAGATCAGTTGACAATGATAGAATTGAGCTGACATCTGTGAAAAAGCGCCCCAACGAGGAAGAGCTGAAAATAATAAACTTTATAGCAAAAGAATGTATGAACGATATTAAG
>RDPX01000023.1:319933-349328 GCA_003991215.1 Morbakka virulenta
GCTTTCCCTTGTATTTTTTGTTTTAAGACTTCTTTGGTCGTATCTAGAGAGACTTTATCAATAATGTTGTATTTCCTTTTAACTTTCCTGCTTTTCCTAGTTTTCACGTCTGTTCCTTTCGTTAATTCATCAAGAATTGAGATCTCTGCCCGCAAAGACTCAATTTCCTTCTTTATTTTCATTTTCCATTTTGGTTCCTTATAAACTTGTTTCGGTTTATTCTTTTTTATTTTAGTCCCTAGCTTTTGGGTGGCAGCTTTTGCTGTTGAGAATATTAGATTGTTGATGGAGGCTAAATCTTTCTGGGTTTCATTAACTATCTCGCTTAGAGCAACGTTATAAAGCTTAATAGTAAAGTTTGTTTTTGAACAGAATGTTAGCTTAGGCAGTTTGTCCCTATTTTCCATCTCAGTCTCTTCAGTCATTGCAATTTCACGTTTTATTCTTTATTTCTTTCAAAGAAATCATCAACAACTTCAACCATGTGCACATTTCTAACTATTTCTTCATTAGTTCCTTCTCTCACTTCACTTATTCTATTCTCAATCAGTGCAGGTATCAAATTTACTAGTTCAATTATAGATTCTCGATTTTCATGTTCAATATCAACCTCAGATTCTACAGTAGTTTCATTTCGAATTTCATCCCAATTTGTGCATCATTCAACCGTTTATTTCTAAAAATATCTCGACGTACATTAGCAAGTTTATTATTATCGATGTTTTGCATTGTTTCTTTTCCTACTATTTTTCTCCATTCAAAGTAGGTTTGTTCAGTCACGTTTCTCATAGGGTTCTTTTGAGCGATGCAAAATGCTCTTAGAACATTGTTATAATCCTCTGTAGACCATGTAACTCTAGTTTCTTTTGACCTTGTGGGCATCACTGCAGGTTCAGGGTTAGGGATACCCTGGTTCTGATTACCTTGCAGATCATTCGCAGAGAAGGAATTAGACCGAGTCGTATACTTTTCGACCTCAGGCTGGTCTCTCCCTGAGGGACGAGTCCCTTGTTGACCCGCGCGACGGACGAGGTGGTATGATTTACTTCTCGTTTTCATAACATATCTCAATGCATTTTAGCCTTACTGCCAAGGGGCTGGGTATTCCGCGCCAGTCGCCACGCGGAATTATTATTATTGAATTATTTATGGATTCTAGCTGTTGGGCGGTGCCTTGCTCGTTTAATCACAAAATATTTGCCTTATTTTTGAAGATGCCAAGTACAGTTTTATCCCAATCGACTCGTCGTCGCACAAATATTTTATTGCAAAATGTTGAGTTTTTTATATTTTTTGACATTGTTTGTGGTTTGTAGTTTCTATGGAAAGGAATTTCAATGTTTTGGACGCTATATCTGGAGATTTAAAAGGAGGTTACAGGAAAACATTTACAATTCCAATGGGGAAATTAACTTGCCATTGATGAAGAAAAACAATAATCAAGATAGTTATACCGCCAATATGAAAACTGGTGTTAAATGTTCATGCGGCATAACGTGTAAAGGATTGAAAGGCTTAAGAATTCATCACCGCAACTTTCGAGTAATTAAAGGTTTTAAGGAAGACACGCTCGAACAAATACTTGAAGACATTTTAAACAATATTGAACCAACACAACAGTATTGTCAAGTGGAGAGCAGCCTGAAATTACAGATGGAAGTACGTCTTCACAGGACAAGTGAACAGTGGCAAACTGCTAACAGCTATTTTCAATCAATTTTTGCGTCTGTTCAGTTGAAACTTACGACGATTGATTCCGTAATTAGATTCATAAACAGTTCAATTTATGAACACTTAAAAGATACATACGCAACTACAAATAAGAAATTCGACAAAGGGTTCCACAGGAAATATTAAGACCACAGACCAAAAAAATTATAAAGGGACTTAAAATCACTTTTAAAAAAGCAACGCATTAGTCATGAAAATCAAATACGTTTCCCATTTGCTTCGGCCAAAACTGGCTTTTTCCCCTGACAATCACACTGTATCTAACCACAATAATCTTATTTCCAAAAACATTTGGGGCTACGTAAAACGTGTGCTGCAAAAGAGCTCTACAATACTGTTGCAAGTCTGTTGCACCCAATACTTTTCAAAAATACTTTCATCGACAATTCCTAACAAACACTTTATAATTTCATCATGAATACCGTCTTTTAGCAAACCCGAGCAACCTTTCAAGACTAATCCTCCCTCATAAATAAATCACATCAGTTATTCGTCGTATGAAGTCATCTGCCTCACCATGCATACCAGATAAAATATCTGTAATTTGCTTTAAACGATCCCTATCTACAGTCTTTCCTCACAGAAATTATTAAAATCATATGGATTTCTGGCGAAGTTCCTCCTGAATGGAAAAAGGCCTGTACGATTTTAATACATAAGAGGGGTAACAACGATGACCCTTCTACCTTTCGGCTAATTACTCTTGAAACGGTTCCATTAAAAGTTTTTACATCCTGTTTGCGTGACACTATATTTAAATACCTGAAGGAAAATAACTTCGTTGAACATAAGATTTAAAAAGGCTTCACTTCCAAAATCTCCGGTACTTTAGAACATACTGCAATGATGGCACAGGTAATAAACAAGGGTCGCTCTAATCAACGCTCCCTTGTCATTAATCTTTTGGACTTAAAATATGCTTTTGGTGAAGTTCACCATAACCTAATAACATCTGCTCTAGATCACCATCACATTCCTGGCAAAATTAAGTCTTTAATCATCAGTCTTTACACTGAATTTACAAGAGCATTTATAACTGATCATTTTTCAACTGAAGCCATAAAATTTCGTCGTGGGCTTTTGCAAGGAAATTGTCTTAGTCCACTCCTCTTTAATATGTGTTTAACACAGTCATTCAATATATTAGGACTGAAAAATACAACCAACTTGGCTTTTCACCTCATAATAAGAACGGCCGCATGTTCAATCCTGTACACTGTTTTCAGTTCGCAGATGGCGCTGCGGCCATTACAAGTGGGGAAAGAGAGAACCGGCTTCTTTTAAACTGTTTTACTAGATGGTGTCAATGGGCCAACATGGTCATAAGGCTGATAAATATGTAACATTCGGTATCAAAAAATTCACAACGAGATCTCTTCAATTTCAACCCAAGCTTTTTATTAATAATGAAACTGTACCTCCTGTAGCCATCGGAGATGCCTTTAAATATCTCGGACGTTACTATGACTTTCAAATGACAATCAATCTCACAAATCCAAGCTTCTGTCAATTTTGCAAGATCTTCTTAAACAAATTTATTCTTTTTTTTCCTATCCACCCAAAACATAAAGGTTTCCTGGCACCGTCTGTCTCAATTGTTTCTAAAACGTGGATGGCAGACAATCTCGACAACCTGATCCACTGTCTTTTCTTCCTACATATAGTCTGTCAACATCATCCTTTGAATGGTGAGCTTTGTGCATAGTGAGGAGTTTCCTGGTTCTCCTGTCCATTTCTTTTGAGCTCATTTACTGTCCAATCTAGGATGGCAGAATGTCTCAGTGATACTGCCCAGGTGTTAATCCCTTTTATCAGGTTCCTGCTATTTAACTTGGTTTTCAGTACTTTCCTTACTCGGCGAAGATATTCTTTACTGATTTTTTCCTTCATCTTATTTTTCATAATTGTATCGCTCTCTAAGACTCAGGTATTTGTATCCTTCCTCAGCATGCCTTCATGACATTTTCGCGCTGCAGTTTTGTTTCATTTAAATATGATACTTTCACTCTTTTCATTATCACTACTACGCATTTCTGAATCCCAAATTCCATGCCAATATCTGAGTTGAATACTCTAACTCTTTGAATCGATGCACCAATGTCTGCTTCTTCTTTTGCAAAAATCTTCAAATCATCCATGCAGAGTAAATGGTTGATTTTTTCCTTTGTTCTGGAAAAGATATGACCGCTCTTGCACTTTTTGAAGATCAGAGTAAGTGGAATCAACGCTATGACAAACAGTAATAGAGAGGAGGAATGTCCCTGAAAAATTCCTCGTCGGATTGTTATTATTATTATTAACATATTTCCTTACCTTGTATATTTATACAATTGCTAAACGGGTCATCCCATTGACCTAAAGCGAGCAAAGGTTTTAGAGTGAGACACACACAGGACATTTAGGTAAAAAAATTATGGCTTCGTATATGAAAAATTGTATTAGTATAAAAATATAGATTTGTACAAAAATATTAATTAAATTTAATCGATAGAAAATTATTTTACCTGCGAAATAATTTTTTAATTTAATGTTCGTGAAAAGTTGAAAAAGTGTGATAGTAAAAAAAATATTGAAAACATATTTAATTGGGAAGACACTAACGCAAAATGTGATCAGTACTGGTTAAAACTATATTCTTGATCTCTTGGAGGCTATGTTTGCCTGGTCATTTTTCAACAAACTTTTGGTTACCTTTCTTTATCATGCCCAGAACACCTACGATGACAGAGACGGACGTTGCTTTGAGGCTCCACATTTTCTCAATCTCTATATCGAGGTCTTTATATTTCCTAAGCTTGTCAAACTCCTTAACAGCTATATTTTTGTCTGATTGAACACTCATCTATCAAAAGGTAGGTCTTATTTCTGTGGTCTTTCACAATAATGTCTGTGTGATTCGCTTGATTTGTTCTGTTTAGAAAGCCCCACAGGATAGTAGTATTTTGGGTTTCAGTTACTGGTGGAGGGATAGTTTTCATACCAGTTCTGGTGGGTGTCAATACCGTAGTGTTTGCTTATGCCCCAGTGTAGATATTGTCTGATTCTATCATATATCTTGACATGCTCACTGGGGGTTAAGACAGTGCATTCAAACACTAGGTGGTATATTGTTTCAACAACTTTGTCATAGAAGGGGCATTTCAGGTCTGCTCCATTTTGTAAGACGTTCGCTTGATAATTTCGCGCGAAGAGACTTTGGTCTTGCGCAGCTATGATAAAGCCTTCAGTTTCTGCTTTCAATCCTGCACTCCTCAACCACTGTTGGATTGCTTGTTGATCGACATCACCGTTTTGGCTTCGGATTATAAATTAACCATGTAGAGCCTTCTGACTGCATCTTTCTGTTAGCTGGCTTTGACCTTTCTTTTTTGCATGTTCTTTCACTTTTTTCGCTACTTTTGTTGCATGGAGGTCTTCATCATCAACGATTGGTTTAACTTCTAATACATTTTCAAAATTGGTAGCTTTTCTGAATACTGAGTGAAGCTTTTTACTATTTTCGTGTTGCAAAACCAGTTGCATCATCCAATCATTTGAGAATTCAAAATAATGTTTCATCGCTATCGTTGTTGTTTTTTAAGAAAGTTCCAACTGAACAAGACCACGACCTCCTTCCCTTCTAGGTAAGTATACACGATCAACATCAGCTTTCGGGTGAAGTTACCTGTTCGATGTTAATAGTTTGCATGTTTTTCTATCCATTCGCTGTAAATAAGATATATTCCAATTTGTAATGTTAAAACTATACTGTACAACTGGTATGGCAAGGGTATTGATGGCCTCTATTCGATTCTTTGAGTTCAACTCTGTTTTAAGGACCAGCCTTACCCTTCTATGATATTCTTTTCTGATATTTTCTTTCATTGAGGCGTTCTCTATTCCGTCTCCTTCATTCGTTCCCAAATACTTATAACTTGACTCCGGATCTAGTTCTTTGATAGTGTTTTCAATATCAAGGTTAATTGAAGTGCCTTCTCGCAGTTTTCCTTTCATAAATGTTGCCTTCGCACACTTATCAAGCCCGAACTCCATGCAGATATCTTTACTAAATTCACTAACAGTTGTAAGTAATCCTTCGAGCTGTTGGTCATTTTTATAACTTTGATGAATATGGAATAACCTGAGCCAGAGTTATTGAGTTCATTTGAAAGAGGTATGAGGGAGATACAGAAAATAAGTGGGGAAAGAGGGGTCTCCTTGAAAGATACCTATTAAAATATCACTATCATCGTCATCATCATCATCATCATTATTATTATCATATTGTTGTTGTTATTATTATAGAATTAATTGCACATTAGTAACAAATCTTCATTCAGTCTTAATGTCTCCTATTTAATGGTTGCAGCAGGTCTTAATTTTTCATTGGCTTTTCTTATGACACTTGAAAAAGGCATGAATATATTTTTCTGGAACTTTTTTTTATCTTGTTTGAATTTCAACTTCTTTAATTTTATTTTTGTTGTCTTTGGTGGTGTTACCATGCTTCAATCACAGCGGAGACTTTTTTCTGGGTATCTCTTTTTCATTCCTGACACTTGTCATCATTTTCTTGTGTTTTTTCAGTTGTATTCGGGTATCATTACCTGAATAGTTAAGCCCCAAAATATCTTGCCACCCTAATTTGCATAATTCGCAAAGGATGCCCGTTGATAAGGGGTTGCAGAAAGAATGATGCATCCAAGTGGAAGATGTGATTACAAAATGGTATGATTTAATAGGAAAGGCTGATGATTCGCCAGGTAGATCATCAAGCTTTTAAAGTCACTGACACTAGTTCGAACTAGTTCGAACCCGGTGCACACATTTTTTCGCTTTCAACAATATCCGAACTGGTGTACTCTTTGACTTTGAGCAACTTGAGGTTGAAAATGTATATCCTAAAATTGTAATATATAGTATGGTGTAAAGGGTGGTTCAAAGAACACGGAAAAAATGACACAAGTGCAAAGAGATTGCTCCGACGAATCAGAAATCAGTTGTTTCAAGGAATGGATTAATGTTTTTTCTCCATTTTCCTTTACGCTTGGAAGACAAAGTTACAGTTCCACTTAATTAACAATGCAAGAAAATGAGTTCGACAGACATCAGCGAGCCCTACAATCTCCATCTGCGTTTGTATGGATTCCTGAAGATTGTGAATTTCTTTGTTTGTTGTCATGGAATGATATTTGTCGTGTCTCGCGATTAATTGCTGTTACTATTCATACAGTCTACCCAGGAAGTTATGCATATGCATTCCAACTATCCATGACCCTGGTAGGTGAAGTTAAAAGCCGTTTAAATAAATGGTGACAGCTGTTCAGTGAAAGATCCTCACAAACGTAAATTTCGTTCTGGATGGTCAAATAAGTGATGTAAGAGACAAAACGATGTAGAAAACCTTAGAAATTTAAAGTGAGTTAATTATTTTTGACGAGGGTGAAGATGCTTTCTTTATTGAGAGGACTAGATTTCAGAAGCAGTTTATTGCAGTCTAAAATATAGGAGGGGTAACAATTAGGGAATCTCTTTTAATTTGAGAATGCGCCAGAGAAGTTTGTTTTAAACAGAGTACTAACCTGTTAGTTGAAGGCGTAGAGAAACAACGCAATCTCTTCTACGTCTTTGTTTACAACGATCTGTTCTGCTACAGCGCAGTTCATAAAAATCACTGGTTTGGGGGAATATTTCCTCTCTTATTTAGTGAATATTGCATTCCCTCCATTGTGTAAACTGTTCAAAAATGCCTCTTCAAAAATAGGCCTTAAAAAGAGAGCGCTAAATTAAGGAGGTGCTCAGTTCTTGAAAGAGATTATTCTAAAGTAGGTAGCTATTCACCATGGCTTTGTAGTATTCGTATTCATATATGATATTTAGTTTTATTCAATGTTTTTGAGAAAAAGTTAAAAATAAAGGCAGGGTAATTTGTTTGACAGTGGAATTGGAAGGTGCGTTTATTTAAGGTGAGGTGCTTTTTCAAAAAAATTTAATACTTACAATTAATGAATTTGTTTATGTCTAGACTGTGTATATGCATACAGTTGCTTTTGTAATGTATTTCAACTTGTTTTTTGTATTTTATTATTTACATTTAGAATATATATATATATTATTGGAATAAGTATTAAAAGTTTTGTTATAAACCATTGGAAGATGGTAAAATTAGGTACTTATAGTATTATTTTTTACTTGCCATCACATTTCCCTTTTCTAGCTTGCCACATACATTGATAATCTGACGTCAGCAATGATTGAAAGTGGGCACCTAGGAGGGCTTCTATTAACTGGTACTTAACAAAGCTTTATAATTTAGTGCAATTCTTTATGCATATCCCATATCAAAAATACGTCATTTCTTTTAAATTAATTTTGCAATATATTTCGAAGTTAATACTTCATCTTCAGGCTACAAGGTAAAAATACAAAAACAGTAAAACTGCTGAATACAATATTTCCTATCTCATGTCAACGTCCCTCTGCAGTATACACAGCTATAACGAAATTTAACACACTAAATTCAAATCTTCAATCTTTTTGAATAAACTATGATAATTGAGAAACCTCCCTTGAGGGACCTTGTTGACAAGTTAAATTTTTATGACTAATTCGCGGCTTTTGTACTCATCCTTTGTATTCAATGTTGGTTTTATTTCCTGAATGAGCAATGCCTCTAATGTCATTAACTTGTATTCCGACTTAGTCGACTTTGCTATTATTTCTGCATGATTGATTGATAGCTCCACGTAACACATTTTAAAATGCTGTCCACGATGTCTATCGCGTTGTGTGGGGCAAACTACCCGACATCTGCTAACCCGTGTAAAGGAGCATAAATAAAAAGCTGTGGGTCATTTTTACCTTGTAGCCTGAAGATGAAGTATTAGCTTTGAAAAATATTGCAAAATTAATGGGGTGACATTGTTGGCTTGATTATATATCAATTGTACAAAAATTGCACAATGTTTTTACCAAACAAATTTCTACTAAAGACACTTGCTTACATAAAGCTTTTATTTCACATTTCATATAACTTTATGTTATTTGTATCTTCCATTTGTATGCATTGAGATATGATATGTAAAGATGGTAGCTGCATTAAGTAAGAGATATCCTCACTTAATACTCCAATTTTATGTTGTTTTTTCTTATTTATGGAATTTGTATCTGGGGATGCAAAAATGGATAATTAGTTGTATTAGCATTAACGCTTTTAATATTTAGGAGACATACTCAATAATGTCTTTAGCTGAGTCTACTTTATTTTGCCGCTTTCAAGCCCTTATTTTGACTTCTGTTTACCAACTACAAAATCGATTTTTGCAGTGGTTTCCTGTATTGGATTTATATTATACAGATCCTACTGTGCCAAACTGAACGCCTTTTTCAGAGATTTTACCAAGGCTTTGGAGGCTTATGAAAACCTTTAATATATGCAGAACTAAGCTGAGCTTTACTCCCAGATGAACACCGCTTGTGTAGAGTCAAGTATTATTAGACACCTTGTACAGAGGCGTTGCTATGTTTGACCTTCAATACCATGAAAGAGAAATTTATAGAGCTAGGCATCCAGCTTATCATAATCTGTATTTTAACAATGAATCAATACGTTGTTGACTGGAGTGTATTTTATTTATTTAAATCTCAGCAATTCTTAGCCATTGCTACCAAAAAGACTTGAGATAAAGTCTTGAGAAGTGATCCTATATTTCGCGGTGTTGATAGGATTTGATCCGTGAATTGAATTTTATTGCGTTTTTTTAAATACGTTTTTCATGACTTTACGTGATCTTATTTACGGCATGCTGGTAATCTAACTGTTGAAAAGACATACTGGTCAAATATTTATGAAAACATGAGCTATGGGACCCTCAAAATTTCCTTGGCCCGAAAGTTAGAGTTTCTGTAGTAATAAGAAAAACCTATGAAAAAACCTATGTCTTGAAATCGCGTTTTCCAATTTCCAGAATGCAAACAACGAACTATTAATTGATTTTGAAATGCAGATTTTTATCACAGATACTTGTTTCTGAAGATCTGGCATTCCATCTTTTTGAAAAGTGGTAGTAAACAGCGCAGTATTTTTCCAGTGGGCCTATAATTGGTAAAATGTTTAGACTTTAGTGGTCCTTCACCCCTGGTCAACTAGTGACGGTTGCACCCTATCAAAGAGGAAAAATAGCCAGGTTTCTTAATAAATATTTGCATGTAATCATGTGTTTGAGGAAATTTCTTTTTTATGTGTTCAGTCGGCAAAGAAACTTCATACACGTGGTTGTTTTTTATGCAGCTTCTTTGGGCGTTTATATTAGTTCTTTTTAAAAAATCCCTCAGGACCAATTTTTTCTCTAAAAGATATCTCCATAACTTTTGTAAAGTGAATACCTTTAACTTTTTGATCTCTAAATTGATGTAACATTACTAGGTAGGTTTCCATTTTTATGCTGTAGAGGCCCCACCTCCATTTTCTTCTCTCTTGTAACCAAACGTATGGATCATTAATATAAAGAGAGAAATTCCCCAAGTGTTAATCATTTTTCTATCCTTGTTCTTCACAGTTGCTATTCAGCTGGTATTGATTTTTTGTTTCTATTGCTATTACCGTTACCTATTATTGTTATCAACATAGAAAAATGGGTTGTGGGTGGTTCTTTGACAAGACGTACAGGAGCCCGCATTTTTCTGGAACCCGTATACTCATTCTCTACATTATACCTTCCACTAATGTGTTAATTAAAGTGGTAAGTGTTCTACAATTTCCGTTACCTGTTATGTAAAAGAAGTAATCTTTAACGTAACCTTTACTGTAACGTCTAGGAGTCCTTTAGGTATAGGTATGTTCCACTAATATTTTTACCTTAGTTATGCTGTACAAGCAAGTGATTTTTTCAGTTATTGATTACTGGAATTTTGGAAAGAGTATTTGGGTAGCCAATTTGTACTAAAGCTGTAACAGGCGTTACAAGTGAAAGGGAAAAAAACACCACAAGGTATATAATACAGGTATAAACAGCGACTTTTCTTTTAAAGTAAGTTCCAAGACAGCCTGCATCATTCTTAAGTATATATATATATATCAATGACTGCTAAATTAGTAATGAGCTTTTTATTTTTCGTAGAGATATATTTAGCATACATTTTGTTGTTCGTGTGATTTATTGCCACACCAGGTAAAATATTTGTTGCCCTTTGTTACACTTGCAATCAGTTTTCATTTCATTTTCACTGCAGGCCTAATGCCAGAGGGGCTTAATTTAATGGAAAGATATGTTACAAATGTAAGAGAAACTTCTTTATTTAGTTTAGATTGTTGATTACCTAACATAAATGCTTGATCATCTCATATTCTTACGCATAATTGGATATAAGTCAGTTATTATTAACTTTGCTCCATTGCTCATAGTATGCATCGAAGGAAAACAAACCACCTGTTCGGGGTATTTAATTTCTTTTTATAAAAGTAACACGCCTATAAGGAACATGCATATGAGAAACATGGGCAGGGTGAGAAAAAAATCAACCAAGGAGTTTATTTTGAATTGAAGGATCAAAAAAGACTTCAAAACCAACAAATTTTGACCAACAGGGCCGAGACGAACCCGTTATGCCTCTGGCGTAACACTTAGAGGGTAAGAATGTAAAGAGAAAGAAAGAATATAGTGCTGAAAAACACGGAGAGTAACAAATAGAGGGGGGGGGAACATGTTGGGAAGAACATAGAGTTTAAGAAAAGAGACAGAACATGGGAGTAACAACATAGAGGGGATAAATATGGATGGGGGAACTTAAAAACAATCTAGAGAAGAGCTTACAGGGGACGAACTTTGTATGGAAGAGCACAAAGTGAAGAACATAGCGATGATCAACACACAAAGAAAGAACAAAGAAAGTAAGAAAAGTAAGGATGGAAAGGATACAGGGAACAAAATCATTCAGGAGAGAGCATGTAGAGAAAGAATATGTTGGGAAAGAAAATTGAGAGAAGCATAGAGTGAAAGAACGTAGAGGAGAAGGAGATATAGTAGAACAAAATAATGGCGAAGAACAGGTGGTGGAAATAAAGAGAGAGGAAAGAATATAGTGAGGGCGAACATAGTACGAAAGAACACTAGAGGGAACATAGTAGGGAAGACTATAGAGAGAAAGAGGATTCTGTGAGTGGGGATTGAAGGGAGGAACATATAACAAAGGAACGCAGAGGAAATTGGCCTGCAGGGGAATACTATTGAGAGGAAGAAGATTGAGGAAAAGAACACAGGTGGGAAGAACATAGAGAGAAGAACATCGATAGAAAGAACGTACAGCAAAAAAACTTAAGGGGAAAATGACTTGTAGGGGAATAATTTTGACAGGAAGAAGATTGAGGAAGAGGACACAGATGGGAAGAATATAAAGAGAAGAAAACTGAGGGGAAATCACTTTACAACAAAACAGGTTGAACCGATTTCTTTAGTTCCACCGTCAGCATATGAGTCAGTAAACTGTGATAGATAGTGTCTGGATGCTCCGCCCTTTGAAAACTCTGTAGGCGCCAACCCCAACTGCAAGCTTTATTGTAACTGCAATTTGTAACGTAACAAAACCCTGTTACCGTAACTCTTAACTGTAATCCGAACCCTAACCCCAATCCTACTATCACATCCAGCAAAGTAAGCATGTAGGCAGACCAAAAACCTTTTGAATTGACTGCCTAGTCATTCGATAACTATGTAATAGGTGCTTGTTTTGAACTCAAGGTAACATTAGAGCGTTAAATTGACTAGATTTTCATTCTTTTATAAATTTTTAAGTATTTAATTATTAAAAAGATATTTTTTCTGTGTAAATACCTTTAAAGACTATTACAGTACTACTCTTGAGCTAATATAAAGCATGACGGGTAGAAGGTCTAAAAACTCATCTGCTGCTTTTCGCTTTTCATATGACTGACTGATTGACAAAGAAAGTTTGTTGAAGTGCCATCTTCATATACTTAAATTAACATCATTAGGACCAAACGGAGGTATTACCTTTAAGATATATACAGATTGAGATTTTGAAAAGTGGATAGGGACACAAAACTGTTGTCTGAGTTATTTCTCGTAATTCGTTTTTTCAGTCAGTCCACACCCTTGCTGATAAAAGACAGTGCTGTATACTATCGGCAGAAAAAATGTTTAATTGTAGCATTTTTGTATGATATGAAAAAGTACGTTGGAGGAATGCGAGTTCAAACTTAGTATTACCCGCTTTGATTCCTTCAGCTTCATGTACGTTCTTTTAGTTTGCAACGTGGTATAGATTCCTTTGACGTCACAGTTTTAAGTTAAGTGCAGTAATTACCTGTGATCAAACCATTGCCTTTTCTTATTTCGATGCAATGCGGGTACATGGCAAGAGCATTTGAAGAATATTGCTTTTTGCTTCATGTGCATCTCACCATGTGTTAAGTAAAATGTCTTCCAATTTTTAGACCTCGGATGTACAGACTGCAAGTCTGATTATTGTCAACACAAAGATTACAGATGTTCTCAAGGATACCAGGGTAAACTGCTGGCTTGAAAGGTATGCTACGTACAACAGCTATGAGTAAAGAGTTGACCTCTGGAACTGGTTATAAGCCATTTTTTATTTTGAAAATTTCTAAATTTTATTACTTTAATTTACTTTAAAGGTAATTATTAAAGGGTGCCAATTTTCTGGACCATGAGAGAGAGAGAGAGAGAGAGAGAGAGAGAGAGAGAGAGAGAGAGAGAGAGAGAGAGAGAGAGAGAGAGAGAGAGAGAGAGAGAGAGAGAGAGAGAGAGAGAGAGAGAGAGAGAGAGAGAGAGAGAGAGAGAGAGAGAGAGCGAGATAGGGATGGAGAGAGAGAGAGAGAGAGAGAGAGAGAGAGACACATAGACGCAGATAAATAGCTACAGAGATATAGNGAGAGAGAGAGAGAGAGAGAGAGAGAGAGAGAGAGAAAGAGAGAGAGAGAGAGACACACACACACACACAGAGAGACACAGAGAGAGAGAGAAAGAGAGACAGACAGACAGACACACACACAGAGAGACAGAGACAGAGAGAGAAGGGAGAGGGAGGGGGGAGGAAGCAGTAAGAAAGGCAGCATATGGTCTGCCAAAAATAAACAAATATTTTTTTAATTATTTTTTATTTGAACAAAAATTATTTATATATTTTTTAAATTTTGTTTGGCATCTAGTCTTTTCTGATATTATAACTTTTGTCATTGTCATTAAATGTTAATTTAGTACCATTTCACATGGAAGATGTAATTAATTGAAGTTTCTTAGTAAACTAAATTTATAGTTTTTATCATATATTACTATACTCATAAAGTACTTAAATTTTTGTGCTGTTTATCAACCGTTTGCTGTCACACTCAGCGAAACTTTGGCTAGATTGAGCTTTAAATGGCATATTTGATTAGTTGTAATTACAGTAGACTAAGCAATTGTCCAATTTTTTGCCGTAGCTACAGAGATTTATTGGATATTTGGAGATTATGGCATCACAGGTAATATTTTTTACTTTTCAACCATCTTTTCTTTATTGTGATGCAACTTTATGATTCCTGAGAGCTTTTCCCACTTGTCGGAGTCGAAAGTGGTTAGGTCGGCTAGATGGTACACAGCGAAATTAAAGATATAAATTTTCAAACGACAAAATAATTGTCAGAGGTGCGAACCCTGGCTGAGTCATTAGGTATCATCATACAAAATTAGAAGGAATAGTAATGGTAATAATAGTAGTAGTAGTAGTAGTAGTAATAGTAATAGTAATAGTAATAGTAGTAGTAATAGTAATAGTAATAGTAACAGTAGTAGTAACAGTAATAGTAGTAGTAATAGTAATAGTAGTAATAGTACTACTAGTAGTAGAAGTAGTAGTAATAGTAATAGTAGTAGTAATAGTAGTAATAATAGTAAGTAGTAGTAATAGTAATAGTAGTAGTAATAGTAGTAGTAGTAATAGTAGTCATAGTAGTAGTAGTAGTAGTAGTAGTAGTAGTAGTAGTAGTAGTAGTAGTAGTAGTAGTAGTAACAGTAGTAGTATTGTTATCTTGAATGACTTTAGGCGCTGGCAAATGGAATTTCTGTTATCTATGAAACTGATTGGCGGGTTGGGAATAAGTGATACTGTAGTTGTAAACTCCATCAGGCTTGNAATAGTAGTAGTAGTAGTAGTAGTAATAGTAATAGTAATAGTAATAGTAGTAGTAATAGTAATAGTAATAGTAACAGTAGTAGTAACAGTAATAGTAGTAGTAATAGTAATAGTAGTAATAGTACTACTAGTAGTAGAAGTAGTAGTAATAGTAATAGTAGTAGTAATAGTAGTAATAATAGTAGTAGTAGTAATAGTAATAGTAGTAGTAATAGTAATAGTAGTAGTAATAGTAATAGTAGTAATAGTAATAGTAGTAATAGTAATAGTAGTAATAGGAATAGTAGTCATAGTAGTAGTAGTAGTAGTAGTAGTAGTAGTAGTAGTAACAGTAGTAGTATTGTTATCTTGAATGACTTTAGGCGCTGGCAGATGGAATTTCTGTTATCTATGAAACTGATTGGCGATTCATAGCAAATGACTAAAGGCAACCAATATTTCTTCTCCTTACGTTTCTAGCACTTTACGTAATATCCTAAAAGTCCCAAGCAATAATGTTTTTTGTATGAAGCAAACCTTCACATCTATTTCCAGATTTTCCACATGGAACTTATTGCCGTTCGATATACTGCCTATTACCCCAAAAATTATTGGATTAAAATGAACCTTTTTCATTTTCCACATTCTCCCAATTTCTCTTTTGAAGTTTTGGTATTTTTTAATTTTTTCTTCTTGTTCATACACTCTGCAGTCAACCGGAACCGCAACATCGATAATACTACATGTTTTATCTATTTACAACTATAATGTATGCATCACAAGTCCCAGAGAATCTTAACTGATTCGTTTTCTATCACTCGTTCTACATTATACTGGTACCATTTTTCAGCTTTTGTAAGGGCATACCTTTCACAGAGTTTCCAGTGTACTTTTCATGCAACATTATCATGTCTCCACATTTTTTCGGTTGGGCAAGTTTTTTACACTCAAAATGAGATAATGAGACAAATGAGATAGATGGCTTCACTTCTTGCTCCACACATTGTAAACAATGGTTTGCCAGAATTATTGTCAATCTTATGCTTTATGTAATTTGTTTTAAATGCTTGTTTTTGTGTAGCAGACACTAATGCACCAGTTTCTACTTTCAGATCGCTTTGAATTACCAAGTCCCGGATTTTTTCGTGTTCACTTCATCAGGCATATCTCTCACAAACTGCCCATACATGCTTTTATGAGTCCACTTTCTTTTGCTTTCAACATTTCTTTCTCTCTTCAAGTCTTTCTTTGGTACATCTCCTTCTGTCTCAATTTTCCCAGCTACCTTCACACCTTCTATGAACTTTTCAGTAGATTCCATGGCATACATTCCCAGATTGTTTTCTGACCTAATACAAAACTCAACACCTGTCAGCCCCCTGTCACACTCTCTTGCCTCAGATACATCACATACATATCTCCACATCACTCCTCGGATCCAGTGCCCAGCAAAGTAAGAATTTTTTCTTGTTTTCCTATTCATACCCTTAAGTTCATTACCTTTACGTTGCCTTCAATACCGAACCTTTCGAGACATTCAATAACCCAACACAAAATCATAGGCCTTTCTATCATCGATCCATGCCATGGCAAGGTTGGTGTGTATGCCCTTTTTTACGATCCTTCAGTACTTCATTATCGTTTAATCTTTCGCCTCTCTGCTTTCTCTTTTCCAACCTTTTTGTTCCTCTTGGAAAATATTTTCTAATTCCATATACAAATAGATGCTATCTACAATAATATCTACCATTAGTTCCCAAATCATTGACAGCCAGGTTATAGAACTGATATTATTATTGCCTCTATTATATTCTTTGCATTTAATTCTGTTTTAAGCACCATTCTCATGCGTCCATAATATTCTTTACGGATTTTATCTTTCATGGTGGCTTGTTTGATAGCGTCGCCTTCGTTTACGCTTGAATATTTGTAAATTCCGTCTGGATCTAACACTTTAATGGTGGTGTTGATGTCAATATTTATGGATGAAGTCTGAGGGAGTTTGCCTTTAAGGAAAGTCGTTTTGGCACATTTATCCAAACCAAAGTCCATGCCAATGTCGTTACTGAGTTCTTTAACAGCACTAAGCAGGCCTTCTAATTCACGATCATTTTTGGCAAATAACTTTAAATCGCCCATATAAAAAGGCGATTGAAAATTTTCTCAACGATCTTATACCCACATCCAGTGTTATTCAATTCAATAGAAAGAGGAATAAAAGACATACAAAATAGAAGGGGAGAAAGAGAGTCTCCCTGGAAAATGTTATTAGACTGATTAGTATCCGTTGGATGTGAAAAAAGAAGACGCGTATTCCAACCTGCAAAGCTGTTCTTGAGAAAGTTGGAGATTACGGGAGATATCTTATAAATGTCAAGACTTTTAAGTATCCAGTCATGGTGGATACTATCAAAAGTTTTACGGTAATCTATCCAAGCTGTACTGAGGTTTTTACTTTTCTTTTTACAGTTTTCTAGAATCATTTTGTTGATTAAGAGTTGGTCTTTACATCCATAGGAGTTTCGTTTTTACCCATTTTGTTCGTGGGGAAGAATGTCATTGTTTTCAAGGAAATTGTACATTCTATTAGTAATAATGGATATTAAAAGTTTGTAGGTAGTTGAGGCAGGTAATTCGACGATAATTTTTTGGATTTGGGGTATCCTCGGACTTTGGTAAAAGTAAGTAATTCCTTCAGTTAACCAGGGTAGGGATATGGCTTCAGGATTAAACATGATTTTATTAAAAAACTGTACTAGTTTTATATGGGTTTCCGATGAGGAATTAAGCCAAAAGTTTGGTATCTTATCTATGCCTGGGGATTTCCACTTATGGGACTTTGCAAGTGCTGTTTGCGATTCTTCAACCGTAATTTCAATCAATTCCTGATCTTTGATCTCTTTTATTCGCTCTATCTCCCTCTCTATCCAATTTGCTTCAGCATTAAAATTCTCTTCCTTTCCCCAAATATTCATCCAAAATTCTTCAACCTTATCATGTTCTGGGTGTTCTTTTACTTCGATTTTACTTTTGCCTGATTCTCTGTAAAACCTTCTGGCATCTATTTTGAAGGTGCTGTTTTATCTATAAAATTTAGTCCTCGTAATCGCTGAGCTTTAACCTGTATTTTATGCTTCAGAGTTTCTTTACTGGTGTCAATTGACGACTGGTCTGTGGCATTGTATTTCTTTTTAATCCGTCTACTTTTTCTGGTTTTTACTGTTGAACCCCTATTTAATTCCTCTAATATTGATATATCTGCCCGCAAAGAGTCAATTTCCCTCTGTATTTTTACTTTCCATTTTGGAGGTTTGTTAGTGTGTTTTCTATTGTTCTTCTTAATTTTAATAACGATGTCAAGAGTGGCAGTTTTTGCAGTTGAATATAAGACATTGTTAAGGGAGGTCATATCATAATCTCCACCTTTCAATATTTACTTCGGAGCAACGTTAAAAAGTATAATCTTTGCGGTGTTTTTATAATTAATTATCAATTTTGGGAGTGGTTGTCTTTCTTCAATGGGCGTTTGCTTAGTAATACTAAGTTCTCGCACTATATCCTCACATGTCGCTGCTAATTTCTCTCTGTTGTTTTCGACAAAATTTTGAGTATCCCGATCTTCAGTTTGAGGGTTGGTTTCAATAGGGTTTCGAACTTCACATATCATATTATCAATTTCAGTCTCATTCGGAACAAGGTCGTTAACAACTAGCTCTCGCTCAAGGGCGTTACGATCATCTGCGCCTACTACGCTGTCACTACTATCATCTGAAGGTACAGGTACATAATCTCTACAAATTTGGTCAATCTCAGCATCTGTCAGCTTATGGTTACGCATTACATCTCTGTGTGCATTTCCTAGTTTGTTGGGTCCATATATGGTCTAATTTCATTTCCTACGATTTTCCTCCATTCTAGATATGTTTGTTCATTTATATTAGCTGACGGTCTAGACTGTGCAGTGAAAAACACTCTCAAAACTTGTTTATACTCCTCTTTTGTCCATCTTATTCGTTTTTCTTTAATAGGCATTGTGGGTTGTGTCGCTACAGGGTCAGGGTTAGGGACACCCTGGTTCTGATTACCTGGTAGGTCATTCTCCGAGGAGTTTATTCCAGTAGCAAACTTTTCGATCTCATCCTGGTTTCTCACTGAGAGACGCGACCCTTGTTGACCCGCGTGACAGTCGATGCGTTATAATTTATTTCTAGTTTGCATTTCATTTGATAACAGATGCATTTTAGCCTTTCTTCCAAGGGGTTAGATATCCCGCGCCAGGCACAAGCTGGAATTTTTATTACCACACCCATACGAACAGACTAACTTCGCCAGATGTCAACCCGGTATTTCAAGGTCTCAGAGTAGGGTGACAGGTGCTACACTTTGCCCAAGGGTGACTTGGAGGTAGTTGTGGCAAAGGGTAACCTCATTCGCCCACGTCGAAACTCCACAACCGAATGCAGTTTATTGTAATACCCAGGACGTTATTATTATTATTATTATTATTATTATTATTATTATTATTATTATTATTATTATTATTATTAACAAGTCTTTATACAGGGTGAATTTCTCAGTAATAATACTATTTACAATAAAATTCTATACAATTTATATACTGTGGTCCTGGAGCTCTTAAATATCTCATGAATTACAAGCACACTTGTGTTTTATACATAGTCTTTAAGTAAACCGGTCTTACATAGAAAGTAAGCGAATCAAAAAACGGAAATGATATAATTAATGTGCTCTTCGGGAGCCTGTTTCTAGAGTAGGTATTTCCTTAGCACACACAGCTCACAAAACCAATGTAACGTTACACCTCAGCCATCACCCAAACTACTTAATAACTTCAATCAACTAAAACCAATCTCATTCACTCATTACCCTCGACTCACCAGTTTTCTTTTGTAAAGTAAACTTCATCAGGAAATAAAATAAATGCCTTGTTTCAATGACCGTTGTTAAGCCATCTTGTCGGTCTTGTGGTATTAATGGTGGATTTCAAAGCTTAATTCCACGAAGTCCAGAAAACGTTATTTCAGGCACGGTCAGAAAAACTTTTGTAAACATTTTGTTGATTGTTGGATAGAGTCTTGGGGATTATTGACCTGATGTATAGTTTGCACGTTTTAGGCTGCACGTTTTCGTTTGTCTTTTTCAGGTACTGTTGCAAACTCTTGCTTCTATCCACGAATACCTGTCGCGAAACCATCGCTCTCAATAAACTTGTTTAACCTACCTTGGTAGTCAACAAAATATTGAAATTTTACTTGCCCTATCGTTTAGACGGCTGAGCACTAGGCGTTGGGCAACCATCGTCCCGTTTTAAGCATTGCCAAGTCTTGTCTAGAGCTACAGTGAACTTTTGGTCATCAAAGAGGCTAATGTATGATTTGGCATTGCTTTTAGTCTCGTAATTACTTTGAGATGCTATGATTCCGAGTGCTTTCAACACAACTGGATATTTTGCTTTTAACGCTCAAGGTATTACTACCCTGAAATTCCCCCTTTCTCCCCTGAACACAGCGTAGACACTCCAGTCTTTTTTCTTATACTCTGAATTCTTTGACTTGATGACTGGAGATATTTATCCTCACCGTTGTCAGTTGCAGCCTCGTCATTGTCATTCTTTATTGCTGTAACCAAAGCAACCTATTTTTTTATTCCATGCACTGGCTACAGTGCCCTTAAAGATGACCTTCCATATCGCGCCATCTCGAAGAAAACTGGTTATTTTGCCAATATTTTCGAAGAGGTTTCCAATAGACACCACATTCTTGCTTGCTCTGGCAATTGTGAGGTTCAAAACAGGTAAAAACCAATGTACGAATGATGCCCTCAGGTTTACTCACAATTTCATTTTTAATGTGGATAGAGGTAAATTTTGCATTTTTTAGACCATTTCTCAAATGACCATTTTAGAGTTTTCTCAAAAGTTGCCTTCCAATTTCCCATGAGAGGAACTGCCCTCATTTCGTATCTTATCACAACATCAGTTATTGAAAATAACCCCACACGTCGGGATCACCATGAACAATTTTTTATTTTTGTGTTTAATATAGACTTTTTTGTACACTTTAGTCCAAGTACAAAGGTATGTGGTGATGCTGGATCTGAGTGCTTATTCCTTGTTATCTTGATAGCTGGTGATAGCTGACTGACGGGTTGGTGAAACTGGCTTGCTTCTTTACTCAGCTTTGCTCAGTTACTGGAATATTCAACAAACTAGAATGTTCTAGAAGTATGTTTAATAATCTTTAGATGTGAACATATGGAATATTCTAGAATTTACTAGTGTGTATGTAAATTAAGGAAATATACTGGAAAATACTAGAATGACCTGTTTTGGTAGTTGTTTACAAGTTAACTTTAACTGTTGATAAACAACTGTATCATATCATAACACCTCATCTTCTGCATGTTTCGGCAGTTTTGTCGTTGTATCGGCTTCTGGCTGATGGATTTTCAGAACACCCCCTACCTTGTTTGGGCTTTTCAATATGTTTGACTAAGTCAGTAAAGTTAACCCCTTTTCCAACTGACTTTTTTAAATGTAACTCTTTGACACAAATGGCGATAAATTTGCGTCGG
Organism: Morbakka virulenta; assembly: GCA_003991215.1. NCBI lineage: Eukaryota > Metazoa > Cnidaria > Cubozoa > Carybdeida > Carukiidae > Morbakka > Morbakka virulenta. Next base: position 341,369 of record RDPX01000023.1, read on the forward strand.
TTTTGTTGTTTCCAAAACTACCAAAGCATCTGCATATCAAACAAATTGCATTTCCCCTTCAGACTCGGTTTAGCCAAAATACCATTTTCATAAACACAGTTTATGATAAACACCATAAGCTCGGAGTGGTCAAAAACTTGTAATAACTCATTTGCGAAAAATTCGTCCCTTTCCCCCTTATGTAAACGTTTAACTGTGAGAGCATGCGTAGTTCTGGTGTTTTAAAACGTAACTATTCTTACAAGTTTCTGTCTTATATATGTTAGTATCAATCAAACAAGACATTACAATTCTTTATCAACTCAGAGTTTTATGTTCATTGAGCGATCGCCAGGAAGTCTGATGATTGTTCAATAAATATGAAAACTCTGCTGCCCTGGGGTAAAAACGACATTCGTAGAAAGATTGATTACGACGAGAGGCAACTACTGAATGAGAATGAAGAAAATAGTAACAAACGATGGAACAAACTGAGCTGGTATAAATGAGAAAGCTTATCGGAATACTTAGTAAGTTGTAAGCAATTTCACCAGCTCCTTTTGTCGTAATAAGAAACTTTAACAAAATAAATATTGGAACACCGATCACTAACACTACTGAAATAAAAGCTAAGGAAAGAGGATTCTGTTAAAAATACCAGGTTTTTCTGGGCCGGTGTAGAGCCAGTACTCTTAAGTCTACACTCATGGATGTGGAGTCAGGCTTGGGGCCGGAGATTAATAGACTCCCCTGTTCATTGAAGCTCTACAGAGTACTGGAGGCCATTCCTTTGGTTAAAATTGTCATATGAGTAATTGAAAATGAAAATAGAGGCAAAAATTGTTAACAAGCGCTGAAAATAACTAATAAATACCAAAAATATAGAAATTAAAACCTAAAACTCCTCAAAATTTAACTTTCCCCCATCCACTTTAACAGAGGAAGACTAAACCACCGTATAAGTTCATGCCAGTTTTCACCCCCATATTTTCTGTAGCCATGCTTTTAAAATGGTTGCTGAACAAATATCTAACCTCTGGTACAGGCTAGATTTTTTGATAAAGCAGCGCGTTTTACAAGGCCTGCTGACGAGCGAAGGAGGATAATAAAATATCCAGTGTTTTAAGCTTATTTTGATTATAGTGACATTGCTTGAACAGCCTGGCTTTGTTTTTGTTATTGATATATGCTCTGGCCCATAGGATTCTTCATCTTTAGTTATGCATGCACCCTCTACATGCTACCTTCTTTTTACATGGAATACCTCTACCTGCTGCTTACATTACAAAAATCATTACCTTCCCATGAAAATTCAATCATTACAAGATTGTTGAAATAATCAAGGAAGTAAAGATGGAAATTCATACCATTGTAGAATGTAATGTGTTATATGTCGAAGGAAAGGATTTGAAAAATGTGCAAATAAAATTTTTCTTTTTGTTCAAATAAAATGTTTTTAACCAACATCACGTACCCAGCATTAACTCTGGTCAAAGCAATTAACATTCATTGATATAGGGGAAATCTACTGACATTTTAATAACAGCAATAACGCTGCAACGAGTTCTGTCTGGTTTTTAATGATACGAGTTGGAAATAGAGGTTGAAAGACCAAAGAGCGCTAAAAAAGCTGGAACACACGTGCTGAGAAGAGTAAAGAAGTTATTGTATAAAATAGAAAAGGATTGTTGATATCAGGAAAGAGCTGAAGACACCTCTTAACAATCTATGGAAAGCCAGGTAAATCAAAATGGCTGTGATCAGTACATATTCAGAAGGAAAGATATCAATTCAACAAAGTAGACATTGGAGATGAGTGTTATCTGTAATGAAAAGAGACCGAGTGAAAATCAGGAGTGATAATTTTTGGTAAAGACAAAATGTAGTGCAATAAACAGTTCATGGAGGAGTGGATTCCAAGCTGGTAATACTGCTGAGATAAAATTAGTAAACACTGAAGGTGAAGCAACAAATGGTTCTTCAGAAAACGAGCTCCGGGCTGTTTTTGTATCGAGATTAAATGAAGAGGAACATGCATTGAAGGAAAAAAAATTGGATGCTATGAGGGTGAATTGTGATCTATCAACTGGTATAATTGAGAAAGCTTATCGGAATACTTAGTAAGTTGTAAGCAATTTCACCAGCTCCTTTTGTCGTAATAAGAAACTTTAACAAAATAAATATTGGAACACCGATCACTAACACTACTGAAATAAAAGCTAAGGAAAGAGGATTCTGTTAAAAATACCAGGTTTTTCTGGGCCGGTGTAGAGCCAGTACTCTTAAGTCTACACTCATGGATGTGGAGTCAGGCTTGGGGCCGGAGATTAATAGACTCCCCTGTTCATTGAAGCTCTACAGAGTACTGGAGGCCATTCCTTTGGTTAAAATTGTCATATGAGTAATTGAAAATGAAAATAGAGGCAAAAATTGTTAACAAGCGCTGAAAATAACTAATAAATACCAAAAATATAGAAATTAAAACCTAAAACTCCTCAAAATTTAACTTTCCCCCATCCACTTTAACAGAGGAAGACTAAACCACCGTATAAGTTCATGCCAGTTTTCACCCCCATATTTTCTGTAGCCATGCTTTTAAAATGGTTGCTGAACAAATATCTAACCTCTGGTACAGGCTAGATTTTTTGATAAAGCAGCGCGTTTTACAAGGCCTGCTGACGAGCGAAGGAGGATAATAAAATATCCAGTGTTTTAAGCTTATTTTGATTATAGTGACATTGCTTGAACAGCCTGGCTTTGTTTTTGTTATTGATATATGCTCTGGCCCATAGGATTCTTCATCTTTAGTTATGCATGCACCCTCTACATGCTACCTTCTTTTTACATGGAATACCTGCTGCTGCTTACATTACAAAAATCATTACCTTCCCATGAAAATTCAATCATTACAAGATTGTTGAAATAATCAAGGAAGTAAAGATGGAAATTCATACCATTGTAGAATGTAATGTGTTATATGTCGAAGGAAAGGATTTGAAAAATGTGCAAATAAAATTTTTCTTTTTGTTCAAATAAAATGTTTTTAACCAACATCACGTACCCAGCATTAACTCTGGTCAAAGCAATTAACATTCATTGATATAGGGGAAATCTACTGACATTTTAGTAACAGCAATAACGCTGCAACGAGTTCTGTCTGGTTTTTAATGATACGAGTTGGAAATAGAGGTTGAAAGACCAAAGAGCGCTAAAAAAGCTGGAACACACGTGCTGAGAAGAGTAAAGAAGTTATTGTATAGAATAGAAAAGGATTGTTGATATCAGGAAAGAGCTGAAGACACCTCTTAACAATCTATGGAAAGCCAGGTAAATCAAAATGGCTGTGATCAGTACATATTCAGAATGGAAGATATCAATTCACCAAAGTAGACATTGGAGATGAGTGTTATCTGGAATGAAAAGAGATCGAGTGAAAATCAGAAGGAGTGATAATTTTTGGTAAAGACAAAATGTAGTGCAATAAACAGTTCATGGAGGAGTGGATTCCAAGCTGGTAATACTGCTGAGATAAAATTAGTAAACACTGAAGGTGAAGCAACAAATGGTTCTTCAGAAAGCGAGTTCCGGGCTGTTTTTGTATCGAGATTAAATGAAGAGGAACATGCATTGAAGGAAAAAAAATTGGATGCTATGAGGGTGAATTGTGATCTATCAACGTGTTTGCAAATACGGGTTTTACTGTACTTTTTGAAATTTTAAGCTATCGAAAGACGTGGCTTTTATTTTAATTTTTGCTTCATTTCACATTCTTGTTTCAGAGCACAGTTGGATGCATTTATTTACTCGCATGACCCTGGAAGAAAAACATTTGGCCAGATATGCGTTAGTTGTAATTTTTGTAGTCAACGAGTAAATGATAATTACGCCACTTCAGGTATGTATTTGTATTATGGATTGGTAACATTTGAAAAAGAAAGACATCTAGTAGTTAATTTGTTGAAAATAGTGATTTCTTATCTCTTTCAGAAAAAAAAATTCTGAACCTCAATATTGCACTGAAATAATTTTTCACGCGAATTGAAGGACACAACGTTTATCTCTCTATATTTAGCTACCTTATTAATAACAAAAGCATTTCACCTACGACATACAACATTGTATTTCAGGTATCAATAATATCGTGATTATTCAAAAATGGATCGCAGAAATTTGTACCATCTCATTTGTAGCGCAAATGATTTTCTTTTTCGTGCTCAGTTTTTATTGTTATTGTTTTTTTTCTCTTGTTATTTAAAAATTGCTTCCAGTTTTACCTAGAATGAGTAAGAAGGAATACAAAGACAAGAGGTTTTAAAGTTTTACAAAAATACAGAAAAACCCCTCATAAATGTAAAATGTGTCTTTAATGTAGTTTAAGGCTTGGAAGGTCCAATGTTTTTCTATTTGTTTTGTATTTTTATCAATACAGAAACATGGGAGGTAAAAAGAGAAAAGAACGCCTATTATGGAGCACGAGTCCATGACTCTTCGATTAAGAGTCTTATGAGCTACTCACTGAGCAACCGAGTTGACCAGAAACTTAACAATATTTATTGTTATTATTGACGAAAACAATGGTGTACAACAGTAGTAGTAGTAGTAGTAGTAGTAGTAGTAGTAATAGTAGTAGTAATAGTAGTAGTAATAGCAGTAGTAGTAGTGGTAGTAGTAGTAGCTACTACCACTACTACTATTACTACTACCACTACTGCTATTACTATTACTACCACCACTACCACCACTACTACTACTACTACTACTACTATTACTATTACTAATACTATTACCACCACTACTACTACTACTACTACTACTACTACTACTATTACTATTACTACTACTACTACTGGTACTATTACTAATACTATTACCACTACTACTACTACTTCTATTATTACTACTACTGCTATTACTACTACTACTGCTATTACTACTACTACTATTACTATTACTATTACTACCACTATTACTATTACTACTACTTATACTATTATTGTTGTTTAGTTGAAAAAGTCGAAACTTGCATCTATCTTTGTTGTAATAGAGTGTTTTTTTCTTAATAGGAAACGTTTTTTCCTAATAAATTGAATTTCTTGAAGTGTGTTTTTAGTGTGTAATTTAACTGTAGGTGTAAACTGTTTTTTAAACTTTTGTGTTGTTCAGTTTTTAACGTTGGATAACCACCAGGGGAAAGAAAATATCTGTATATAATAGAATTTTTTCACCTATAATTACGATTGTTACATAAAATTGTATAAATGTCTGGCAAAATGTTGCTTGATATTTCTTTCAGTTGTTTTGAAGATAGAATTTTCGTTATTTCACACCGTTTTTATACCGTACCATTTTGTCCTAACATGAAACCTAAGTGTTGTTTTCAATATTTTCTAACACCAGGGATGTCACGGAGCATTCGATTTCACAAAGGTTTGTCTGGACGACCCAAGGTATTTTTAATATATGTTTGTTCTTTTTCATTTGACATTTCATACGGTTTTGTGCGCCTTTCTGCAGTTGCCTCAAATTTTTTCCCTCCATAACAAAGTAGTTGGGTAGTGAGGTTCTGGCCTCCGGTTGTAGCCTAAAACGACTCCTCCCCACCAGAGTATGAGAAAGACATCATGGAAGACTGATTTCGAGTAACCCTTAGCCTCGCAAAGCTAAGTATACGTCTGTTCCGGCATCCGACGGCAGCTTAGTGGCAGTATCTCTCCGTCTGCTAACATTTGGCGGCAAGTACTGACCTTGTCCACTCTTCAACACGCACTAAATCAGCGCAGCGAGTTATGTTTCATCCACATTATAACGAATCGCTATGGCCCTCATTCCCCGACAGCTCTAAGGAAGAGGGAGCAAAGAATCCCCGCTTTCAACTTTACTTATGTACTTACAATGTACAGACACTGAAAAATCAGGAAAAGGAAGAATTGACATGAATTGGAAAAGGAAAGTTTCAAGTGGGACATCATTGGAATAACAGGGACAAGAAGTAAAGACAAACACCGTGAGAAGCTGCAGGGTGGGTATGTACTGCACACAAAAGGAGGAGAGGAGTTCGTCCTGGGAGTCGGTTTCTTGGTAAACAAGAAGGGCCGTCTACTGGAATATGAATAAATAACAATTACCATCTGCAAGTGGTTCAGGTTTTTGTGGCCACAGCGAGCCGTGATGACGAAAAGGTTGAAGACTTATACAATGAGGTAGCTGGGATGATCCAAAAGAACAAAACTCACTATAAGATAATGATGGCTGACTTCAATGCGAAGGTTGGACAACAACAAAAAGGTGACGCAGGAACAGTTGTATTTTGTGGCTTTGGAGATCGAAACGAAAGAGGAACAAGACTAGTGCAATTCGCAGCGTCCCAGAATCTGAGAATTGAGAATACCTTTTTTTCAGAAGAGAATGAACAAAAATGGACATGGAAAAGTCCCAGTGAATTTGTGAAGAGCGAAGTTGACTACTTCATGAGCAATAGAAATTTTGTACAAAATGTCAGTACCATTCAGAGAGTGAACGTTGAAAACGACCATAGAATGGTTCGCAGTAGGGTCAAGCTTAATGTGAAATTGGAGAGAAACAAAATGGTGAAAACAGTGAAGCCCGACGTCAGCCTGGAGGCGTTGATGAGCAAGACCGAAGAATTCCAGCTGAAAGTTCACAATCGCTTTGAGGTACTGACAACTGGAGATATGGAAGAGAAAAATCACCGAAGTCACGCAAGATTGCGCAATGGAAACAGCAGACAAAGATGCAAGACAAGAGAAAAGCTAAAGCCCAAAACTAAAGAGCTACTGCAGGAGAGGAGACAAATGGCTAGGAGAGATAAGACGATAAGAGAGAGGATTGAGTACAGAGAGCTTATGTAAAACTATCAGAAGCCTAATGAGACAAGATATCAGAGAAACAATACGAGGAGAGTCAAAGAACCAATTGAGAGTGGAAAAGGCCTCATGGAAGAGCCGGAAAAAAGCTACTAACAGTAGAGAAGGGGGCAAGATTTTGATTCATTCAATGAAAGAGCAAGATGCAGCTATTATCATTAACAGGGAGAGAATTCTTGAAAGATATACTGAGTTCTACGACAACTTCAACATAGACGCAGCCTAGAACATCCTGCCAAGAGAAGCAGAGGAAGTACAAGCAATCCTAGAGAGTGAAATAGAACACGCTATGAAGAAAATGAAGAATTGAAAGGCACCAGGAGAGGACTAAGTGGTAATCAAAATGCTGAAAGGAGGAAAAGGGATTGTAAGAAGGAAGATAAAAGAAATTTTCAATATAGTGATAAGGAAACAAGAAGTGCCCAAAAACTAGAAGAATGCCATCATCACGTTGATCTTTCTAAATGTCTTTTGGCACTTGGTGTGTCCAAGTCCAAATTTACGTTTAGCTTAGCTAATAATGTTTGGTGTTCCATCTACTGGTATTGTGAGCCACACCATATATGTTTCGATATGATATTGTCAATATTGTTTATCATCAAAGTATTCGACATTTTGGTGACTCTTAGGTACCAATGATTTTCCATGGTGTCCATTGCTGATAGAGCTTTCACTTGGTCTTTGGGTGGAGAGGCGATTTATCATTATTTTGGTTTGCTCACAGTTTTTATTAATACAGTTCTATATTTATCGTCTGTCATTCTAAAATCAAAGTGACGACCAATGTAGGTAAAATAATCATTTACTGGTGGAACGAACACACAATACTACTACTACTATTAATACTTCTACTACTACTACTACTACTACTACTACTACTACTACTACTACTACTACTACTACTACTACTACTGCTACTACTACTACTGCTGCTACTACTACTGCTACTACTACTACTACTACTACTACTGCTATTACTATTACTACGTCTACTGCTAAAAATAATAATGAAATATTATTAGTAGTGTTATTATTATTATTATTAATTATAATAGTTATATAATAATTATTATAATTATTAATTATAATAGCAGCAG
>RDPX01000023.1:354126-412835 GCA_003991215.1 Morbakka virulenta
TGTTTTTCCGTAAAAATTAACTTGATAAATCAAATGTGTTGTAAATTTCATTAGGAATAACTTAAACTAATAACTTAACCTAAACTTTGCGTCAGACCCTGACGTAGTTTCTGATAAAACAACGATGGCCTGAATCATTTGACGATTTTCATGAACGTCGTTTATCACTTAGTAGATAACAGACAGGTTGTGATGTAGCACCCCAGACTAGAATAGGATTGATAACTTGAGATGAAATCGTTTTCAGACTGAAACTTGTAGAAGTTAAGAAAAATGTTTTGTTAGGGACTTCCTCACAAATTGAAAGAATTGAAAACAATTTATAGGTTGATAATAAAGGATTAAGATGGAAGAGTTTTAGCGGGAACAAGGATATTTTGAACAGGTGAAAAAAGTACTTTGAAAAGCTTGTGAACGAGGGAAGTGGAAAGGAAAAATGGGAACAGGCAGTACAGCTCCACAAACAGTGTGTTCCAAAGAGTTGCAGAGGAAAGTGAAGAAGGTTGGGGCTTGACAGAACGAAATATGGGAAAGCAGTCGGACCAGCTGAGATACCATTCAGAGTTTGGAAACCCCTAAATAAAAGAGGACTTAGGTTCCTCACATCACTTTTCAATGAACTATTTGAGACGTGTAAAATGCTATTCAAGTGAAGAAAGAGCATCCTCGTTCAGATTTATTAAAAATAAAGTGACGTTCAAAATTGCCCCGGTTATCAAGGCATCAAGCTCCTGAGTTCTACGATGAAACTTTGGGAGTGGGTGGTCGATAGCAGGATAAGGCATGATGTACAGCTCAGCAAACAGCAATTCCACTCCATGACAAATTGAAGAACAATTCGGCCGATCCTAGCTCTTAGATAAATGACATCTTCATTGATCTGGAAAACGCATGTGACAGAGTGCCCGGAGAGGAACTGTGGTACTGCCTTCTAAGCAAAGGAGTGAAATATATGTTTGTTACAGCGATACAGGAGATGGACGAGGAATGCGAAAATGGTTCGAAGTTCAGTAGGAGTGACAGAACCATTCAAGTTGAAAGTAGGCTTACACCAAGGCTCGGCATAATGCCCCCTTTTGTTTGTTATTAGAATGGACAAGCTGACTGAAGATGTTAGATGAGAATGCCCGTACAACATGCTTGCAGACGATGTGGTATTCTTAAGCCAAGAAAAAGCTGAGGCTGAACGGGGGCTGGAGAACCGGAGGGACAAACTAGAAAGCTGAAAAGCAGTAGAAAATACTGATTAGATGTGTATAAACAAGAAAGTACACCTACCACCAATCGAGATAGTCGTTGATTACGTGCTCGAAATTGAAGAATTTAAATGACTTGGCTCAACTAACCAGAGTGATGGAGTAGGTGACAAAGAAGCAAAGAAACTGATCAGTGCTGGCTAAAACAATTGGAGAAGGGTAATGGGTGCCCTCTCTAATACGCACGTACTGAATAGACTAAAAGGAAATGTCTACAAGATACTGGTACGGCCAGCATTGTTGTACAGAATGAAGACAGAACCGATCACTAAACGTAAAGAAAGCCATTTTGATTTGCCAGAAATGCAAATGCTGCGGCGGCCAAAGAGTGTGACCAGGAAAAACAGGATGACGTTGAAGAAGAAGGTCAAAACGCATATGGAGCGATAAAATCATAGAAGATAAACATCGGAAGGGCTTACGAGGAAGGATCCATAGGTTCACGAAGGGTGGAGAAGACGGATTCTTTACGACGACTCCTGAAAAAGGGAAAGTCGTCGTCGTCAGAAGAAGAAGAAGAAGAAGAAGAAGAAGAAGAAGATATCAATTTTTGGTTAAGGTTATTTTAATTGCTGGCCTCGTTATGGATTAGACCAGCTTCAAGAATGTAATATGCATAACAATGGTAGCAGATATCATATGTTTGCGGTATCGTATGGTTCAGCGTTGTTTTCATTAAAAATTTTAGAGATTACAGACATACCGAGACTTCGGACGAAATATAATTTGGTTATATCGAGGTTCAAAAAGGAGAACAGATTGTTTATGTTATTTTTCTCTGAGTGTAGTAATTATATTGTTACACTCTACCGTACCAGCTATCGAGGTAATTCTACCGATTAGTGACGAAGTTTATGAAAAACATAAAGAGAAGTCTTGATGAGTAAGAGTGCCGAGACATGTGAGACAGATTGTGGAAAAGCCAAATTCTCAGTTGAATTTTGTGCTGATTTGAACTGCTGGTGAGTTGAAATTTTAAACTATAAATATGCTATGAGACAAAGCTACTTCGTCGAGGATATTTATTTAATTTTTCTACCATTTTTATCTGTAATTACTTTAAGATTTTTATGCGATGTTCGACTTATGAAATCAGCTTTGTTTTTTTATGCTCTGTGTGCTTTTTGCAGGTAACAAAGGTACTCTTGGTAGTTATTCAAATCCTCTGAATAACTGGATGACATGGTGTCAAGATTGTCGTCACGGAGGTCATGCACAGCATCTTGTAGAATGGTTTAGGTAAGTTTAAATAATGGCATTGTTCATAACCTGTCAGAAAATGTAAATAACAGCCAAAAAACTACATATTCATAAAAAAATGGGTTTTATAAATAATATTATAGTTCCATTAATAATACGTTCTTATCAGTAGTAAAGAAGTTTGTCAGTAAATCAGTAAAATAAAAGCGAATAAAGTGGCATCACTGGATGACTGTTGTCAAAATGTCTATATCAGTGGACTGATTTGGAATTAATAACCCCCACAAATCCATAAATAAATAATATGATAATAACAAGATAGGGGCTGGCAATAGAAATTCTGTCTTTATTGACCCACTGAAAAAAGCAGGGACAGCAGCACACAACACCGAGGCCTTGGTCTGATACGTCATACCAATTTATTCCTAACAATTATAATGATAAGTACAAAAAACCAAACCAAAATAGAACAGAGATAGCAGAAGGAATTCGCGTTCTGATTAAGACAAAAGAAAATTAGTATTCTTCGTAGGAATCACGTCAGCAAGCATGAATGAGCATGATGAATGAGCATGACGAATAAGCATGATCAATAAGCATGACAAGTGAGCGTGATGAATGAGCATGATGAATGAGCATGATGAATGAGCATGATGGATGGGCATGATGAATAAGCATGACAAGTGAGCATGATGAATGGGCTTGACGAATAAGCTTGACGAATAAGCATGATGAATGAGCATGATCAATGAGCATGATCAATGAGCATGGTCAATGAGCGTGATCAATGAGCATGATCAATGAGCAATAATCTTAACAACTAAAATAAAGGGAAATACAGTTGTTCTACTAATTTCTCAAAGACTTTTGAAAACAGAACATACCAAAAAACAACTGAACTGCTACACCTAGTCATTATTGCAAAACGGTAGCGAATTTTGAAAAAAAAACTATTACAAGGAAAAGAAAATAAGAAGCAAGTAACAAGTGCCTGTACAGACGAATTTGGCCTTTTTTATGACTTTTTCCAGAAAGTTGAGTTAAAACATTAATAGTTTCCTAACAAATTCCCAGGACAAAAAAGTATAGGGAAATGACATTGCAACCATTAAAAACAAAAAAGAACTACTACTACTACTACTACTACTACTACTACTACTACTACTACTACTACTATTACTACTACTATTATTACTACTACTGCAACTACTATTGTTACTACGACTACTACTATTACTACTTCTACTGCTGCTACTACCTTGGAGTAAGACATTGAAATCTTAATAAAGCCAGAACCAACGGTGTACCAGGCTTGAATTGGATAATCACATTTCTAACAGGTTCCAAAGCTGTTACCTATTACTCACCCACAAGTTATCTGGCAATTAATGATACCTAGAAAAAGGTAGAAAAAGGTAATATTGTTTACCCAATCTTTATTGGGTTTTTTTTAGGCTCTTTCCACACAGCTAACCGTTTGCCTGCCAGTCAATTGATTTGTGTTTCAAAACTATTTTGCCTATTTCATTTCTGAAGCTCCCAATTGTAAAGTAAAATAATATCTATACCGAAGTACCAGATGGTATTTATTATAACACAAAGCCACAAAAACGTCTTTGGATGAGCCTTTGCAAATTGGTATAAATGTCACGTTCATTTTTTGGCGAAATTTTTTCCCCTGGTACTTGTCCAAAACGAGAATTCTGAATATGAAAAAATATACTAAGCTTTGCCGTATCAAAACTAAAACCCACAAAACCAAGTCCACACCTAGCCTTTAACTAAAGAAAGTAGTAAGATTGCTTGCCCATACTTAAGATATTACACTTGGCCTGGACTCTTTTGTGTCATATCTGTAGTTTTTTTAGCCCACCCCCCCCCCACACACACACACACACACATTTGATCTAGCCTTGAGATTGGCTACAAATACCCAAAGTTAGAGCATATCAGGATGGACGTTTCTTTTCCCTCTCAAATCTTCCGATCCGTCTACTACCAAAACCAACAAGGCTCTGTTGACAGCAAGATTGTAGCCAGAAAATGGGCCCTACGGAAGTACTTGTAAAATCAGGACTATCCCTTTCGTTCTGTCGATATTCATTCTTGGCTTTAGATTTAAAATTAGTCGTACAAAAGTAGGACATTTTAATAGTGTGAATTGGACTGCTTCATGCTGTTATCAGAAAAAAGTGTTGTATAGTAAAATGTGTTGGTGAACAATTGAATGCGTTTTTTACACGTTTAGATGCCCATAATCGGTAATGTATTTTCTGGCACAAGGGTTATTTAGGGGGACGCTGCAGATTTGCTCTCCTTGGGTTTATCTAAGTTCCTTACACATAGCCAAACAATGGCTAATGGCTAATTACACTCTTGAAACCCAGTCTTAAACCAAGTAGTTTTGAAAGTTTGTTTCAATTAAAGTTTAACGATAACAATTAATCGGTGGCTGAATTTTAAATGGGAATTCGTTGAAACATTTATTCCATCCCATCTTGATGAAAACTGAATATGTTCCAATGCGTGAATTGTATATTTAAAACAATGACTATGGTTAAATTGAATATTATGTGTATCAACTGTGTAAAAGCCGTATATTGCATGCCGGGATATGATTGAATTGTATTGTATGTATTTGCACCTTAAGGTTGCATAACACTTGTTATATTTGACTAATGTTAATGCCATTAATATTTGCTTTTGGTTTTTAGAACACATACAGTGTGCCCCGTGAGTGGATGTTTGTGCCGCTGTAATGAATTGGATGGCGTAACGAAAGTGACTGCCATTGAGCCAGCGGTACATGTAACAGCACCAACGTGATTTATTTCTGGTCTAGAAATTTTGGAATGACTTGCATAAAAAGACTTGATTCAACCGAGTACTACGGGAAATAGCCAATTACAGATGTTGTAATTCAAGAAATTATTTCAGAGCGTTACGAATCAGTGTAATTTGATGTTATAACAATTTACAGGAGGCTCCTGTTGGTACTCTATAGTTTAAATACCAACTTGCGTGTTTTTGCTCACAACAAATTGTACAAGTAGTGTTAGGATGTATCTGTTTGGAGAATGTAGAGGTATTTACGAGGTTTAGGCTCCTACAAAAGGATTTTGAGGTGTAATTGATCGATTAAGTGTCAACAGAAATTCATAGTTGCATTCATGGAAAAATCTACTGTGAAAGAGCAACGTTGACATGAACGCATATGTTCTCAAGCTTTGACAGAGTAACAGCAACGACATACACTGGAGGGTACAAGCTTTAGATTTGATTTTTGTGTCTGATATGACATTCGTGTAGGGCTTGCTCACTGTTATTCTAAAGGAAATATTGAGATTTATAGAATGATTAGCTTAGGATGGACTGTTTTAGCCTCAAGTGACACTTATTGCCACTTATGATGTAATGGAAAAAGAATTTTTAATTTAATATAAGGAAATCAACGTCTTTTTCTTTTACTGTTTTTTTGGTTATTAAAAAGATGCCAAGCTGACAACTATAAATTGCAGAAAATGACCACTTCTCTGATAAATGGCACTTTGAAACACCTTGAGAGCTGGGCAATTTACTGCAAACGCAAAAGTTGTCATTAACAAACAGAAGAAATTGTAGGTAAAAACGAGGTGAATCAAATTGAAATATGGAAAAGTATTGTTTTTAGCTTTGCATTGCAAATTTCCGCGGTTACTTTTGACTGAAGTACCATTTATTTTCTATTATCTTTAATTTTTAAAATAGATGTTCAAAAGTAAAGCGTAATTTATACTATTCCGTCTATACTTGCGTGTTTGTACTTTTCCCAAGCTATTTTGCATCATACATTAAATGATAATATCAATTGTCTATATCTATATCTCTTTTTAAATGCTCTACCTAAAGGTGTTTGCAAACATGGCTAGCTGCGCAATTTCTGATGTTTTCTTCTGTGCTTTGTGTGGTATCATTATTTAGTATTTATATGGTGACAAGGTGACAATTTTACCATATCTTTTTCAGTCATGTTGGTAATTCATGCAACATCTTCATTTCTTGACATCCCTAACTTGTTTTCCTTAATGATACAATCTCCTCTACTCCTTCACATCACGTGTTACGTGGGTTTTTTTTCATATTATTGAAATATATTGTATCAATATTTGCTTCTTGCAGCTCTTTGTTTTATAAGGCACATTTTCAAAGTCGGTAGATTGGATTTTTGACATGATTTCAAACATTCATACCTCGCATCCATAGAGCAATACCGCTTCTGTGTAGCACTGCCTGGTACTTTTCTTAATGTAAGAGGAAATTCTTCATTGTGACAAAATCATTGTTTCCAGACAGATTTGTCTACGTGAAACAAGTATTTCGCTTCAATATTGATGTTACTTACTTGAATTGTACCTTTTCTTTTAATGCCCATTGTCTCGGTTTTCTTGGCATTTAGAGTCAGCCTACCTGTATTACTTTCTTGCTGCTTAATGTTTAAAAGTTCTAATGGACCTTACATACGTTGTCGTCTTCTTAACGGATATTACTCATGTGATATTTATTTGCACTAATTCCTCGTGGATCTTTATACTTCTCTTGATGTTCTTACTCTCTTTCAAGAAGACTAGTGAAAGATATACAGCCTTGAATCACTCCTCTCATCATAAGCTAGTATTTACTCCGTTCATTTTCTTTTCTCACAGCTGTTGTCTGTTTACAATATTATTTGCTTGTTGCCCTCGGATGTTTTCCATTGATATTTGGTTCTTATAAAACATGAGTGATCTTGTATGTTAAAATTTGGTGTATATCTAGGTATTGTACATCTAATGTATATGCCCTTATGTGATTATTCATTTCAGGCCATATTTTGTGAACTATAATGAGTTAATGACTGGCAAAATGCACTGTATGTTATGTAAAATACAGTAAAATATGCAGCACGTAAACCATGTGATGCTTCACATAATGTAGGCAAGTTTTTCCTTTTCCTTCTTTTACGAATTGGACAAATGGATTACAATTTTTTTTCTATCTTAAAAGAGGATGATACAATTCAGTTGTTTACAATGAAAATATAATAAACACTACTGTCAACATGTGTCCTCTTATGAGAGAGAAAAAGTATATAAAATTAAAAACTAAAAATCAAATAACTTAAAAACTTCGTCCCCAGGGCCTCTCTCTCACTTCCTGACATTTAAAAATGCCAGGAAAGCTGAGAGGAGGCCCTGGGAAGGAGGATGAAAAATTAGTTGACTGAAAATAAAAGAAAAAGAAGTAAGATATTAAAAATAAATTTATTTCTACATATATACAACTTAAAAAGTTTCATTAAAATATCTCGCTCCCAGGTAATAAAATGATCTCTTCACAAATTCTAATTTGTATTTTGGCTGTTTTAGTTTTTTCAAATTGTTTCGTGTATTCATGCTGTGATTTTGTACTTCGAAATAGTTTTGGAAATTTCAACAAACTTTGCCATTTAAACAATTTCGAACCAACTTGACTGTGCGATCTTTCACCGTTTTCTGAATGGATGGCACACTTTTCCTGATAATCCGTTTAGCTCTCTTTTCAGTGGACAGTATTTTCTGTCACCGTGTACCTGTAAGATGCAATTTAACAGATAGCATGTACGTTATTATCGGCATAATTGTTGACGTAAATATTTTCATAGCTTCTTCTTGATTCAGATAATGACTTAGTTTGGATAACAGTTTTAATCTTGAACTGCTTTTCTTGTAAGCATTATGGAAATCCTGGTTAAGTATGAGATTACAGTCTAGTGAGTTGCCTAGGTATGTGTAAGAGACAGTGTTGTTGACAATTTATCCGTTGAATCGTACTTGTAGGGGTCTTGGTTGTGTTGATATTCGGTTCGCTGTACCAAACAACATTACCTCGGTCTTTCAAACATTCATGTTAATTATCAGCTCGTTTTCTCGTAGATACTGCTCAATACGTGTCAGCTCCTCAGTCAGCTTCTCCTCGATCTCGATAACACTCCTTCCCTTGCACGTTATGACAGTATCATCAGCATAAATCACAGTTTCACATACTTAAAGAACTTTTGTAAAGTCGTTAAAAAGCAAAATGAACAGTAGAGGACCTAGAACTGACCCTTGTGGAACTCTAGTTAAACATGGTTTAACGTCAGATGGAAATGACTCTATTTGTACGTACTGCTTTCTTTGAAAAAGATAATTGGTAAGCAATTGTAATTCGTTACCACGAATACCATACGACCATACCAGGAGGTAGTCCATCTACTCCTGACGCTTTTTTACGTTTGAACGGTTTCAACTGATTCAGCACAAAAATATTAGAGATATACGTCATGTTGAATCGCTTCTCTGTTCATGAACGAAATAAGTTTTGCTGATTTCCATACAAAGTTGGCCAATCTATTGAATTTTTTCTTGAGAACGTTTACTGCAGTTGCATGGTATTCGCTGCATTTCTCGACAAAAGTTTGATCTTTAGTTATGTTAGTAGAGGTGTGGTTAGTCTTACTGGGAAAAATCTTTTTGATACATTGCCAGAATTGATGCGCATTTCTAGAATGTTCATTTAACATATTTCGGTAGAAAACACTTTTTGCTGATTTTAACTTGTTATTAAATCAATCACGCCCTTTTTAAAAGCCGGTCTTTATCTGTTTTCAGTTTTTTAATGTCGTGAGTCGTTCATTCACATGGTTTTGCTCTAACTCTTTTCACTACAATAGGAGCATGTTTATCAAAAAATCTGCAACTGTTCCATTAATGTAATCAACAGCATCGTTTACGTTTTGCATTTCGTACAATGGGTTCCAATCAACTTCTTCCATGTCATTAACCATTGAATCAGGATTATATCTTGTATAGTTTCTACAGGTAATAGTTTTGGGTGTAAAAGATCCATTGTTAATTTTTCGTACGGATCCAATTAAGTTTTGGTCGCTTATGCCCATTGGGAATACTCCAACATTCGCCATTGCATCTTGATTGTTTGTATTAATGAAATCAATATTTCAGATTGGTCTGTTATACATGTTGGTGTTTTAATAACTTGCGTGTAGCCCTGTAAAGTGAAATAATCTTTTATGTCTTTATTGTCTCCTGCTTTATTGTAGTCTACGTTAAAGTCTCCAAGGATGATCACTTCTTTTTGTTCTTTTGAAACATTCAATAATGTTTCATTAAAAGTATCCGTGAAGTTTTTTGATGCAAACTTTGAATTATTGGGAGGTCTGTAATAAATAGCGTATAAGAGATTTTTTGCTTTGTTGATGTTGATTTCGATCCACATATTTTCGCAAGATGTTGTTTCGAGACCAAATCTCCTTTCCCATGATAAGTTTTCCTTTACATAAAAAGCAACTTCTCCACCATTTCCTTCAGCTCTACACCGTTGAATAAAAAGATATCCTTGGATAACGTGTACGTTTTCGTTTTCATTATAACTATTTGTCTTTATATTTGATTCGGAGAGAGATAAGATGTCTACAGTATGTCTTTACATTGATCTAATAAAAGTTGTAACTGTATAAAGTTTGTGAAAATACCTCTCACATTCTGGTGAAAGATTTTCAAATCTCTCTTCTTTGTGAAATGTACTAACGAGATTAAACAATCATTCTCTGTATCTCTATTTCTTTCAAAATTAATACCAAAATTACACAACAGCAAAAATATAATCAGCAAGACATGCGTGGCATTCGCATGCATCAATTTTGACTATTTTCGATTTTCAAGTACAGATTTAGGTCGACGAGAGTAAATAAGTCGAAAAACGTATAAAAACACAGCTAAATGTGACATAAGCGTTTAAAATAACCATCCAGATTGTCGTGGCAAAGAAAGCTCTGTCAGCTTTTTGAGCCAGTTAATCAATTAAATCGCTGTACACTTCCACTAAAAATTCTTCACGTTAACTGAATGTGTTTACCGCGCTTCTGTAGATCAGAAAGCCATGATGATTCTGAGTAATCCGAGTACGTAGCAAGTAAGTAGTAAGCCAAAGTGAAAACGTTGACAGTGGTGAGCAGTACAACTTGTTTTTAAAATCAGCGTCGGTTCTAAAATACACATTGAAACTGTAACATTGTACCTATCAACTCTATACATGTAACTTCATGTAGATGATTTCATGGCAATATACTCCCTCCACCAAGTACAGGTTGTTTGTTCACTACTCCATTTTGAAATAATCCGCCATGTTGGAAGTTCTGGGCAGGACGTCGATGTTCACAACTAAAAATCCAAGTATTTTGAGACTATTATCCAGAGACTATTATCCTTGGATACGGCTGGTTTAAACCAAGTTCGAAAATAAGATTACCTAGTTAATATGAAAGCTAAACTCAACAATTAAGCGCAAATGTTAAGACTAAAATCCAAGAGCTATCCAAAGCATGACCGTTCTCGAAATTTCCCGTTTTCGGAAAGTTAAGTTTGATAGCCGTTATTTGAACAACCCTATGTATGCAGACGATACTGACTTACTTGCCGATAACGAGGAAAAATTGCAAAGAATCACTAATGAGATCAGAGCCAAAAGTGAAGGATTAGGATACTTGAATGAACAAAGTTTATGGCAGTAAAGACATCACTGCCATAAACTTTGACATATACATCAATCATTACTTGACAACAATGTATATAGTTAGTTGCCATTGCAACCGTTCGTAAATGGTATTATTTACTGTTTTAAAGTGGAAGTATTGTTATTCTTTTGCGCTTTTAGCAGAATTTCCATCGAAAATATTTTGGTGTAAAATATGTAAAATTTTTACTCCTTGATGTCTCCTTGGTGATAGTTACCAAGCATGCATGGTAACATAATATTTCAGTATAATTATGGGATTTTAAAGGCTTTTTAATCAGTTGAGTGTGACATGTTCAAGTAAGGTAAGTATCTTTAATAATATCATATTAAAATGACAGACTTAAATCTACTCACTGTGGCAACCGTGAAGACGGAAGTCTGGAGCTCAAACATTTTTGCATAAGAGGGTATTTTTGTACAATGGGTTCGTTGAATAAATTACCTTGATACTGACAAAAATACATCTCTGGTAAGCCGTTTGTTCCATTATTTCAAACAATGAATAGTCACCTTCCAAACACTTAAAATTGATTTCAAATTTACTAAAAGTCAGTTTAGGATGATCTGATAGCCCTTTTTTAGTTCTATTAATAGTTCGAATGTAAAGAAGTAATTTGGTCTGTCAATATCGTAGGCCAATTTATATGAAGTTCGAATAATAGTTTTTTTCAATTTTCCTACCATGGTCACTGTTCCATCATACCATTCTGGAACTTCATCTGGACTCTCTTGTGCTTTACGTTTAATTGGTTTTCCTACTAAACGTTTAGGATAATAAAGTACTTTCCAATAACTCCGTATTTTTTATGGTTTTCACATTAATCTATCTTCTCGTAACCTTGCCATCCATTCCTCTTTTTGCGTCTTAATAAAAACCTCTCTTTTCCTATCATCAGCAATACGAAAAACACAATGCAATTCCTTTTGTCCTTCTCGGTACATTTCCACCAGAATCCACAAAGTGAATAGCCTGTCCCTTTTGCATTTTACTGGCATGAAACCGTACTGTACCTGGCTGACCTCTACCTCTTGCCTAAGCCTTGCATCCAAAACTCGCTCTCACCAATTCTTGGAATGGCACATTAACTTGATGCTCCTGTAGTTGTCACACCCTTGTGCATCTCCTTTGTTCTTACAAGCAGAGATCAACACACTCCTTCTCCACTTGTTTGGCATTTCGTCGCACTCCAGGATCCTATTGAAAAGCTTTGTGAGCACCTCTAAACCCAAGACACCTAGACATTTCCATGCTTCACTAGGTCTTTTGTCTCGGCCTACAGCCTTTACATTTTTCATTCTGTTCAATGCTTCTTTGAGTTCACCTTTGTCTATCCCTCCAATCTCATGTTTAGTTCGTTGGGGTTCTTAAATGCTGGTTTCTCTCTGTGGGTAGCCCTGTGTGGGCGCGCTCATAATTCGTGCCGTATCTGTTCTTTTTTATGTTGCCATTATAATCACAGGCGGTCTCGTGTTTCCCTAGGAGACGCATTCACTAAAATTAGAGTTGCAGAACCTATAAGCTCAGTAGGAATTTTTATTATGATAATTAATGTAGCTAAACAGTAGACTTAAATAAGTCATTTACAGGTCTGCACAAAAAGGTATCTAGCCATTAACATGTATTGTGAATTACACAGTATCCTGTTATTCTTAAATCTGATTGGATAGAATTACTATTGGGGAGAGCATTGTATAATATGAGTAAAAAAGTTGTGAAGTCAGATTCTGTAGAGAAAAAGAGTTAATGAGACATTGTAAGAGTAGGAGCGCAGTCTCTGATGAAATTATGATTTTCGAGAATTGATACAAGTCATTTTAATGGATGTTTACTTGCGATTTGATTAGTACGCCTCTACGAATCAGTTTAGATTGGTACATACGTTATTACACTCTGGGATTTTCAGTATTCATGAGACCTTCGAAGTAGATATTTCACCTTTCTAACACTTCCCTTTCACCTGTCAATAGACTTCCATCTGCATCTTTGATGACTATAACATGCTGTGTATCCTTTGATGCTTTGTTCTTTTGTTTTGCAACCTGGTTTTTTAGTTTTTGCAACCTAGTTTTTTAAACTTGTTTAAATGTAGATTTTTCCTTTCCTGTGCGTATATCCATCTCTTTCTCGTTTTTGGCATCTACATGAACAGTTGCTCCCAAGTATTTGAATAGTGTTACATGTTTTAATTTTTTGCCTTTTACAGAGTTATTACACTGTTGTGTTTTTTTCCTTTTTTTGGTAGAACCATCCATTCGGTATTTTCACTTTAATTTCCATACTTCTCTCTATACTGCTTCTGTTGACTACTGTCATGGGATTTTGTAATTTCTCTTCTGAATCAGTCATTAAAACAATGTCAAAAGCAAAGACCGTTTGCTGACATTTTTGCCTCCAACTGTTACCCCACGATCAATTCCCGGTTCCCTTAGGATAATTTAATAATAGAATGTAAACAAATTAGGGTATAGTAGACATTCCTGTCGAATACCCGTTCTGATCGCACATTCTTTACCCATGTT
This sequence comes from Morbakka virulenta, assembly GCA_003991215.1. Lineage (NCBI taxonomy): Eukaryota > Metazoa > Cnidaria > Cubozoa > Carybdeida > Carukiidae > Morbakka > Morbakka virulenta. The sequence goes on from RDPX01000023.1 coordinate 367,674, forward strand.
GTACCCTACTTTGATTACAGCCGTCTGGTCGTAATACAGATTGTGCATGAGTTATGGCTTTTTTTGCATCCATTCCAATATTTTCAAATATTTTCATCAAAAAATCACGTTTAAATCTATCAAACGCGAAAGGTTACAAAAGCAAGGAAAAAATCTCTTTTCATTTTAATTGGTCTTTCTGCAATACTATTGAGCATAAAAACAGCATTTCATGTCCCCTTGTTTATCATTGAATACATATTGCTCTTCAATTCCTCTTCAACGTACTTTTCTTTTCGTTCTAGTACATAATTACTTTCAGCAAGATCTTGAATTAATGATCTATTAAGCATAGCGAGCCACCAAGCCTGTTCGGAAAAGCGGACGATGAGTGACACCTACAGGAGCCAGCCTGCTGTGCGGTTACTTTTGTAGGAGCTAGATAATTATTTCCGGGTTGTTTTTTTGTTTTGTTCTGTAAGGACTTAAAACTTGAAGTTAGGGAGGAGGGAAATTAGAACTAGAAAGTAGGAATGAGGAGTTAAAATTCATTGGCTATTGATTTCAGAATAACGAATGCTTAAGTAGCGTGCCAGGTTTCGATTAACGTTCGAATCATTTATTGCCGAGAATATATGGTGGAGAGCATTGTACGTTGTATGTGAGGTGCCTATTTGAAATTATTGTAAGTAGAAAGTTGATCATCCATTAGTCTTAAAATTTTGCTGATAGATTTCTCTGTCTTTCTGAATTAAAGTACGTCAATTTTCTTACAAGGTCTCTTACCAGCCGTAATTTCCCTATTCAAAATCTTTGTCCTATCTTGTACTAACTAGGACGTGTATGTTGGTTCAGCCGAAAAAAGTGGCGCAAGGGGTCTTTTTTGACGTTATTACCATGAAATATGGAGTGAACATCTCTACCATCAGTGGGCACATTTCAATTATAATTGTACCTAAGTATAATTAGTAGCTAATAAGTACTTAACTAATTAGCATTCGCTTATGATACACACAAAAGAATAAACATAATAATTACTCCTTCCTTACAACACCCTCGTGGCCTGATGGATAAGAGATTTGATTACGATTCCGGGGACTCAAGGTCCGAAACTTGGCAGGGGTGGGTTTCTTCTTTGGGGAACCTTTTTTAGCTTACATTCAGACCCTCCTACAATTTTGAAAGGGAAATGGGAAAACACAAGAAGAAATGTCATATCCCCAAAACCAGAGTCTGCTATTCAGCACATATTTTATTTTTTGTAAGTAGCAGTTGAGGTAATACAGTACCGCATCAAGAGAAATCAACAAAAGCACTTGAAATTTCTTTTGCGGCATTTGATTTTACACAAAGAGTAAAGTTTATAAAACAAATGTTTCTTTATAATTAATAGTTGATGATAATAAACTAATTAAAATGTGCTTTTGAAACAAAAGTTTTAATCTTAACTTTATGCCTTAATTTTATTGAATATTTGTCAAAAAATTTAAAGATTACTTAAAATTGTTAAACAGTGGCTCTGCAGTTATACAGGTAAGGTTAGTACCTTCGGATAGCAAAGTTCCCGAAGAACTGTAGGACGGTCTGAGAACTAGGCCGACTCCTTTTTTGTCGGACATTTGGCAAACCGGAGCAAAGCTATTAAGCAAGTGAGTTTACCATGGACATGCCACATATTTTGGAAGTTTTGGGAATGGAAGCACGTTCAAAGTCAAGTATGTGATATATGATGACATGAAAAAACCACCAGCACTGCCTGATGTGGTAATTGTGACATCCAATCAGTAAATCGGACCACACTTTGTAAGTCAATTACCAGGAACTTTTCCAATTTTCCCTATTACCAAAGTGTGGGACTCTGGTTATGAGAAAGCACATGTAACAAACATAATATTTTTGGTGCCTTCTTATGCAATATCAATTTACAAATCACAGGAGGTGAGCCTTGGTCATATCATTTTGAATTTTGGTAATAGAGTGTTTGTAAATGGGCTGATGTGCACTGCTTTGAGCACAGACAAAGAATTCAAGAACTTTGCATTTGATAGCATATTAAGTTTGTGACGATTCCTTGGAATATTCAATACAAAGCAGTTTAAAGAAAGGGTGAAATGAAAGACAAAACAAACTTGAACGTAAAACACTGCAAAATAATGATTAAAAAAGGAAATTACTTAGGGCAGCAGAAAACAAAGCAGTTAAAAATTCATAGCTACATTTTTGCAAAGGAATGATAAGGGTAGCTATATGTGACTCAAAAGAGCAATAAATGAAAAGCTATTTTGGACCGGTAAATGACGGAGGATGAGAGTGGTACAAAATAGACAAAAAAGAATTTAAATAGAAAAAGATGAATTACAGGGGAAAGAGTGGAGAGGTAATACTCAAAAAATGGCTGAAAATTGTTGCTAATTTAAAAAGAAACAAGGAGCCTGTCGCATTTGAAGATTGAGGATGAGGGTGGTTAAATGTGACTCAAAACTTAAGTTAGTTTTGTCTGAGAAATGAAGAGAAAAGATGAAGATGGTATAAAATAAGACAATACTTGAAACAATAAAATATGGTTGATAGGGAAAGCAGAACAGAGAGGTAAAATCCAAAGATTGGCTGAAGGTTGTTACAAAAAGGAAGAAACAAGCAGCTTCTTGCTTTTTATAAGGGAGTCTGAGAGCAGCTAAATTTGATTGAAAGAAGGAATGGCTGAAATGACCAAATTAGGTTATGGCTGATTTATAAAGAGAGAGATGAGGACAGTACAAAATAAGAGAGAAAATAATTAAAACAAAAAAGTGATATGCATGATGGGAACATTCAGGAAAGCAGAGTCAGTGAGCAAGCAAGAAGAACAACTAAGTTGGAGGGTCGTCTATTTTCAAATATTTTGTAATTTTTGCATTTCATGGCCGAGTTTTTTTGTAGATCAAAAAAGACCCATTTCAACATTTTCTTTGTTATAGAACCTGAACAGGTAAAAGAGTATAAAAATATAGTATCTTGCAAAGGAATTCATTTACAACATATTGCTCAAAGTCCTATGTAAAACAAAAGATGAAGACTTGATGGTGCAGGTGGAGGATGACGGGGAAGGGGGTATAAAATTAAACTAAATATTTAAAAAAGGACAGAAGTCAAGATTTAAAAACAAATTTGTAAAAGAACATTCGAAGATAAATGGATTTTATTGAGATATGTGGTGCACCTGAGTATCTTTTCTGTAATGCTATTTTTGTTCTGTTAGATTCAGTTGTGGTTCAGTTTGCTTTTTACCACTTCATGCCTTGCATCTTTTGCAGAAGGAACCATCAGTCCAAAGGTAGAGGTAAATAGTAAAATATGCGACACTCTCAATAAGGGGAGCAATAATGTTTGTTATAGTTACTGGTATAGATTCTTTGTCATAAATACAAAGTCATCCAGACAACATCTTGGTTTTGGAAGACCATATCATAGCTTTTTCAAAAATTCACAGATTTTGTTTATTTATTCTTTGGCTGTTTTTTAACTTTTGTAATAACCGCTGCCCTACAATAAGTGCTGCACCTGAAACCTTAAAAAATTATTAAGCGCTGGTTGTGAGAAGAAATAAGATAGATGTAAAGGCTTTATCATGTCATGAGTCGTAAGCTTTTTCTGAGCTCAGAAAAATGTCAGAAAAAGATCAGAAAAACTTACGACTCGTGACATGATAAAGCTCTTACATCAATGGCTTCCTCTGAGTCCATAAAGTTTAGAATTTTCAATAAAATAGATATCACTAATTTGTATGCAAACTAAATGTCCATTTGCATTTTTTACTGTATTTCGACTGGTTCTTTCTTGAGGAGCGGACGAAAAGATGTTTTCTCTCGTGCTTTATGATTTATGAAATATTCTGAGTTTTCAAAAATATTGCTATTAAAGGTAACTGTACCTCAGTATGTTATGGCTTGAAATATCGTTCTTGGGATAAAAGCTCTAAAATGTTGCATTGATCCATAAATCTAATAATCAATTATAATAATCCTGCCTCTCTCTTACCTGTACCTTAGAAGCTTTGTGTACGATTTTTTAATTTAATGATTCCAGGCCAATCCCAACGCCTAATTATTTTTCAGCCTTACTAGGCATTGGGATCTCAGTCTTTTCCTTGAAGGGTTATCATCTTATTGATGTTTAAACGGATATTTGGATTTTAAAAATTATCCAGCTACATGAAAGTTTGCGGCAGTTTTGCCTCCAAATTTATCTTATAGAATAATAAACAGTAAATAACAATGCAAAGTTTAGGAAATAAATATATTCATCATCAAAATAATAATGACATTGGGAAACAAAGTTTCTTTAATAAGCTTTTTGTGCATTTTTCTACTTATTTTGATGTCCTGAATTCAAACATTGCCTTGTTTTTTACGCTGTGTGTCCTGTTTTTGCTGTACAGCACACCTTGAAAGTTGCACTTTATTGGGTACAAGTCAAGGTCATGTTTTGCATATCATATGCAATTTTTAGCAACAAAGATGAAGTGTAAATAAGGATTTAAAAGTAATCGTTGATCATATAATCACCGCACTGAAAACATGGAAGCACACTACTAAAGAAAGTACACCGATACGAGAAACAAATATAGAATGTATAGGTGTGAATCTAGATAACCAGAACGTAACTAATGTACATGTATATGGAGAAAGGTGTTATAACTTGCTTCACTGTCTTTACTAAGGTGTTGTTTATTCAGGCAGGATCCGTCGCTTGGAACCTTTTCGCAAATACCTGTGCTGTGAGCGGTCCCTTTTGATAGATCAGCAGCAGTCGACCATCATGTTTGAGTCCCACATTCCTTGATACCGCTCCTTGATGTCCCTGAGGTCTTGGTGGAATCTCTCATTCACTCACTCACTCACTCTTTCTTTCTCTCTGTCTGTCTGTCTGTCTGTCTGTCTCTCTCTCTCTTTCTTTCTCCCTCTCTCTCTCTTTCTCTCTCTCTCTCTCTCTCTCTCTCTCTCTCTCTTTGCGTGTGTCTCTCTGCTCATCGCTCACGTCACTCACGTTTGTAGGAAGGCAACCTAGTGCCTGAACTGAAAATGATGCTTGATGCTTATATTCCATCCAAGCTTCTCAAATGCTTTCAGCAGTCTCTAGACAATTTTCGTGCAGTTTCTGGCTTTAGTGCAGCTCTATCAAAGTCTCATATGTATCTTCTAGTTCAACTAAATGTCCAAGAAGAGCATCCCCATATCGGTTTTCGTTGTGAAGAAGCATATATTTCAAGCTTTGCTTGGAGCTGTCAGTCAGCACTCATTTGGATCATATTCTTCAAGAAGACCATGGAGATCGTTGCAGAAAAATAGGGACTCTGCCCCTTTTGTACAGAAGTGTGATATCCTAACATCATCCCCCAGCAATGTTTTCTCTCCAAATCCTGATTCTAGCAACTCGGAGGGTTTCTTGGAAAGATTTAGACCCCTCACTAAATTAATCTCTTTGGCTGAACCGCTCAGGATTGGCCCAGTGGAGTTCAAGTGCTGAAGCTTAAGACTCGCAGCTACTTGTGTAATGTGATTCCTCTACTTCCTCAATCTTCTTAAGGATCGGGATAGGTACCTCGTCCGAATAGACATTGGACGGATAATAGATTTGAAGGATGGATACTGAATTTTGTGCTTAATTTTCTTACAGCATCTAGTTGTTTTTACTAAGCAAAACTACCAATCTGTTGTGTGGTCCTAGGTTTCTCTCCAAGCCATAAATAATAATAAGTGTCATATGCGTTTTCTTTCCCTTGGTCCTCTTCCTTACCCTTTCATAACAAGATCTACAGAGTTTGTGTTGAGTCCATTGACTCCTAACCTAGTTCCAAAATATGCAAGGTAGGCTTGCCACATGAAAATGTTAATATTAAGCCTGTGTTCCATCAACCTTTAGCTCTCACACGTGTAACAGAAATAATCTGGATCATTGGTACCCTTGCCCCTGGGAGTACCCATGGTCTCTGGAAAAAGGATAAAAGTGAGATTTTTTCTGTTTCCAAAGTCTGCTTAGTGCACTTATGTAGGTACATATATTTGTTTTAAAAAAGGCTCACAAATGAATTCACATCAATCGGTGTGCCCCGACCAGAGCTAATTACATGCATATTGTACTAACATCTGTTAGGAATAGTTCATCACATTCTTGTAGCACGAAATATGAGTCTTCTACCACGGCTAATAATATAAAAGTTTTCGTATGTGACAGCAACTTTGTATAAAGTAACTGAACCGAAAGGAATTTCTACGTTTTATATATGAGTCGAGCTACTATAGTTCCTTCACGGGATAACGTTGCTTGTGTGCAAATCCGAAAAACGACCGCCAGTTGTTTACACAGGTATGCTGTCCGATCAAGGTTGACAAGAGTTTATTTGTTTGGTTGTATTGGAACAAGCCTTCTTGCAGAGGAGCTTTATCAGTCTTGTATTAATAAATAAACAGAATAGTGGTTGTTTTGTTTGTGCCCGAGCCAAATTATTGCTAAAAGATGAGCAGAAAAGGTGCTTATCCAACTTGTGTACCAAGTGGAGTTTGAATTTGCAACAAATGGCAATTTCGACTGGAATTGTGCGGAGAAAAATATGAACCTTTAGGAGAAAATCTGAGAGTATATTTGGATTCAGCTTGTCAAAATTAGGAGCAATTAGCTGTAAAACACAATTAAAATTTTGAAAAAATAATTCTTTTTCCCTGTATAAAAATAACTATAAGAAGAGGAAAAACATCCATAAAAAGATCCAGTACACATCTCATTATAGATAATAATAATAGTTAATAATAATAATAATAATGATGATAATTGGTCTTTGGTATGACGTGAACTGCCATTCCATTGTGGACTTTCGACGTCGGAGAATAAAGTTACTCTTTGCCACAACTACCTTCGTGTCACCCTTAAGCAAGGTGTAGTACCTATCAGCTCTCCTCGAGAGCATGCAGTAACAGCTTGCCATTCGGCGTATTCTATCTTATAGGCAGAAGGAACTCTTCAGCCTTAGTTGGTAACCCTCATAGAGAAGGTGTCTCAATAAAACACTGTGTGGGTACGCAACCTGAAACCCATTACTCTCCTTTGATTTAAAATGAAACAAAAGTGAAACTATCGACAATAGCGTATATGAGGCTGCAACAGGCAGTGAAGGCCGCTCGTCGACAACTGTCGTGTGACACAGCAGCATAGGTGCGCTTGTAAGTCAGTAACTGCGAAAAGGTCAAGACAAAAATGGAATAGAGATACTTGTGATAATAATGGAATACTACTTTCAAAAGAAACGCCACTGATGAGAATGGAGTGGAGGAGAGAATAACAAATGAAGAGGAAAGAAAAGCAAATCAACCGAAAGAATCATGGTGGGAAAGGAAGATTGAGAGAAATATCATTGAGCTTTAACAACAGGTTAACATTTTGGATGGAAAAAGGAAAGATTGATTGGATTGATGAAGAAAATGCGTAAATACAAAGAAATAATACCATGTTGACGGAAAAGAACTTGTGGAAACAATAGAGAAACTAAAACAATGATTGATGGTCAAGGCAACAGGAATAAGACGTTATGAGCAACGAATAAACCAACATAAGCAAAATCGCCTATTTCGTACAGATCAAAAGAGAGAGAGAGAACAAAAGAGAAGGAACTATTAGATTTGATAGGCCAAGCGCAGAGGAAAGTTTTTAAATTCTGAACTGGTATCTAGGATAATGGTAGACAACATCATCATAATATTGAAGGTAAATGGTTAGGAAATCTAAAAGAGGAAAGAATAAACTATTTTCAAGCAAGAGAATGTGTGCATAACAAAAAAGTGAGTCAAAAAAGAGTCAAAAGTCCCAAATTTAAAGGCATTTGTCCCAAAAGGTATCCAGGGATTTTCGCTGAATGTTATTTACCAAAGGGCAGCAATACAATAGTCTAACATTTTGTGTTAAAAAGACCCAGAAAAAAAAAGCAAATTTAGCTACTTCTGATCAATATCATACCTTCCACTTTTGTGAAAGTTAAATACAAGTATTTTGGAAGGTTTATATGCGTATCTCGGGTTCCAGGTTCGATACCCTGAGCGGGCGTGGAGAATTTGTTACTTTACAAAGAAAAAGCCATTGATTGGTGTCAGGAAGGGCATCCAGCCAAGAAATTCCTCACTGTCAAAAGCAAAGAAAAAATGACGTTAAAACGTGAAATAAATAAATAAATGAGTATCTCAATGAGAACAGCTTGTTTTCACCTGAGCAAAAAGGATGAAAAAGGGAGTCCCGAGGGTGAAAGGACTAACTGTTGATACATTAAAGCGTTTTTAAAGATTGCAAAAGGAGACACACGAATTTAGTCATGGGCTGAGTGGGTTACCGTAAAGTGTGTTATGTGGTTTCCCATTCATAAACTGTTGATAGAATGGAGATGCTTGATATTGCTAAAGCTTTTAAAGCGTACTAAACAGGTAGCATGAAAAATTAAAAAATCAAACTAATGGTAGCTGGGCAAGATTTAAGAACACTGAATATAGAAAGGGAAATTTCCAGGACGATAGCGATATAGAAAAGATCTATGCACCAGGTTAAAAAGGTGACAGAAAATTGATCGGTTGTAAACTGTGCATCTGAGCTAAAGAAAATGGTCCAGAATGGTGTATTAACAACAGCACGGAGCTTTTACCAAATGGTTGTAACACCATTTGGTGGATCTTGCTTTTCACCTTCTGTAGATTTCATTTGTCACAGAAGACACTAGACACTTTTTCCAGTTGTTCCATTCTTATTGAATACTTCGGTTTACTTTTGTTCCCACTCATCAGTTTGTCTCCAGTGTATTTCCAAAATATTTAAATTCGTCGGTCTCTGATAGCTGTCTCTGCAATATCTGCAGACATCCAGTTGACGACCCATTTAGGCACATCTGCTCAGTTTTTGATCTAGAAACCTTCATCCTAAGTTTCTCCAGCCCATATCTCCAGTGTTTCAGATCTTCGTTCAGTTTTCTTCCCTCTCGCACACAACTCCATATCATCTGCAAATATCATTTCTCAGGGACCATTCTTTCTCCAGTCTTTTCGGAAGGAGTTATTCTGACGGGCAATAGGAATAGGCCTAACGCAAACCGAACTCTGTTGGTAAAACGTCTGTTGTACCAACTGCAAACTTTACATCTATCTCACATCATTCATAAATATATTAGACTACTTTAATTTATTTTGCAATACCGTCTTGTCTCTCATACACCAGTAAAGCTCTGTTCTTGGCATTCAGCCATAAACCTACTCTAGGCCAATAAATACGCTGTATAAATCTTCTTCCTCCTCTCTGAATTTTTTTTGTAGCTGCCTCAAGGCTACGATAGCATCCATTGTTGACCTTCCTTTCATGGAACCATACTGCTTTCTCTAATTTCCACCATTTTTCTGAAAGGACTGTGCTGCACATTCTCATAAAACGTCATGCTTTTGCCCATAAGCTTGGAAGTTTTTACATTTCATGCTGTCTCCTTTGTTCTTGGGAATTGGTATTAACTTGCTTTGTCAACATTTATCTAGGGTTCTGTCCTGATGATGTCCATGATCCTGTTCAGCTCTGGCTTCAAACATTCAGCTCCTGTTCTTCCCGATCTCTTCTACATCTCCACCGGTAGATTATTTAGGGCACCTGATTACCGTTCTTTATCTTCTTCAATGCCTTCTCAACTTGCGTGTCCATGATCTCACTAGTTTCTTCTTCCACCATTCTCTGAGGTACTTCACTTTTCTTAGCTTCTTTCTTCGCTGCCTTGTAGGTCTCACTATTCTTATTGGTGTTTTCCTGGTCCAAAGTCATATTTACTTCCCTCTTTTTTGTCTTCGTGCTCTTCTGCGCCTCTTCATTCCACCCTCATAACTGTTTTCCAGGTTTACACTTTCCTAATATTTTCCCTTTTAATCTTTCTCCCAGCTTTCCCAGATCTTCTGTCACTACCACTAAGATGGATTTTTGTTCCTCTACTCCCTGCTATAACTTGTCCATTGTTGCTGCCGCACACTGACTCCGGGTGTCTTTGTCTCGTAGTTTCCAACATTTTGTTCTTTGTACTCCCGTAGCTTTCATCATAGGTGATACTTCCGGCTAGTGTACAGATTCATGGCCTGTGGTGTCTGAGATTGCTTTACAAATGTCTTATGCTTTCCTTTCCACTTATTCGACACACTATTTAATAAAATCAATCTGTGACTCCGCAGCTCTGCTCTTGCATGTTCTCCTATGTCATTCTGCTTTTTTGAGAATGTTTTTACTGTTCAAAGGCTATGGTGAGCTGCAAAGTCAAAAAACTGGTACCTGCAAAGTTGCTTATTTTAAATCTATGTATTCCAATGTTTTCCTCCTTCCTCTGGATTCACTTAGGTACCCATTAAAGTCTCCCTCAATCCTCTCATCAAGACAATACTTTCTAATCATCGTTTTACATTCAAAACGTCTCTCTTGATGTCGTCAATAAAAATACTGCCACCTCTATTGCATCTTTCATCATTTTCGGTATAAAACTGTTTAAAGCCATTTCCGATTTCCTTTGCTTTGCATCCTTTCTATTTCGTCTCATTGACACACATGACATTAATCCCCAGCCTCTCCTTCAGATCCACAATTTTCTTTCATTTTCCAGTCGTACTCTCAACATTCAAGCTGAATATTCGGATTTTCCTCTTCCTTTCCCTTTCCATCCTCCTCTTTCTCCTCTGAGCTATCTTCTTTAGCCGTATCAACTCTTGATACGGTAACCGTAGCCATTTTTTTGCACGTTTAATGCACCGTTCTTGTGTATCCCTTGTGGAGAATGTTCTAGCCATGTCTATAGTCTGATTCACCATATTCATAAAGTTGTAGTAATGTTCTATGACAAATGCTCTTCCTGATGCAACCCTCCTCCTTTGTCCAGCCTTGGGACTTTCTTGAAGTTTAATATTAATGTACCAACAGATATAAAAGCCTTTGACAACGCTAATTAGTGTGATTATCAATTTTCAGTCTGATCTAAACTAAGCGAGTCTTGTGTACTAAAAATGATTTTTCATGAATATGAATTAAAGAAAATGAAAACAATATAAAACTATCCTGCAAGAACTATTCTTCTTCAAAAAAAGTCAAAGGTTCCTTTCGCTACTGCTAGACTCAAATGAACCAGTTGTCTACAGGAAGAGGAATTTTACCAAATAAGTTCCAAAGCTTGAAAAAGAAAAGAAGGAGATTGAATCAAGGTTTGAGAAGTTAAAGACTGTCAAGACAAACCCGAGCGAATCCTATAAAAAAATTGTTTTACAAACAACAAATGAAAGTGAGCAGGGCAAAGAACTCATTAATATACGATGTATTTAACAACGGGGGGTAGTGGTACTTTGGTAGTAAATAATAATACTGTAATGAAATCATTAAAGAATAATATATTTGCTAAATAGGTCATCTGAACACTTAAAGACAATTAAGAAAACCCTCCAAAATCTAACTTAAGGATTTGACAGGAATTGAGCGACTCGGGGCCATCTAATCTTGTGGAGCAATCTAATCCTAAAAACATTACATTTTTTACCTTTAGAATAAACACTCTACTAAATTCAAGTTAAAGTAGCTCGAAACAATAAAAAGGCACATTAGTTTATTTCAATCAGTCCTGGGATTTGTTTAAAAAACGCATTGTTTTCTATTCAATAACTTCAGTTTCCTTTGAAATGTTTTCTGTCATGTAGATCAGAAGTGGTAGACAGATCTTTCCGTACATCCTCATTCTAGACTGCGGAAAGTATGTTTCTGTGTTAATAAAACAAAGGAGGAGCCCTTCTACTTGCCTTAAGGCTTTACTAATCGTTAATACAAAAGTGCATGAACAAATTACATAGTCATATCTACATATCAAAATTATTCTATACATAGCGGATGGTAAAAAAGTGAAGGGTGGCTAGATCATAATAGAAATTCCTCTAACAGAGAAAAAGAAGTATCTATGTCAATCGCCTTAATGTGTTTCTACAGTCAATACCATGAGCAGATATGGTACATCAGGTGTCATTTAAAAGCATTTTACTTTTTGTTCCTAGATCTTTGAAGTCAATAAGATGAATTATCTGTAAGCAGTCTAATAAATTTCCTTTCTCAGTTTTTGACATCTATCTTCTTTCCTCTTTTTGGTCCCTCAATCTTCTACTTGTCTATCTTTCTAGGTCTTGTTATGATTAATTTTGTAGATAGTTCTCGTACATAGTATTTTTTTCGCGGTCCTTGCTTTAGGGGTTCATTTAGTATCACGTATGTTGCCCATGGTTTTACTACCTAATAAAGAAAGTGATGGCCTCTTTAAATATCAGTAGAATGGTCCATGGAATCTTCGAAGTGTTAGCCAGGCTTTAATTTGTTGATTTTTTTGTTCAAGCGAACCTGAAGGGGGCCTTTATATAGGATAAAAGTCTACAGTCATATTTACATAATGTACAATATACTGTTTTCAAAGACGTCCTGTTAAAATAAATAAATAAAAATTAAATTTTTGTTAGTTAATTAAATCAAAATTATTTAAAATATTTATAAAAAGTCACTAGAATCCAAAATCGAAAATACAAAAACCTCAAAATTCAAGCTCTAATTACTGTGTACAGTTCGTATCGAAAAAATCTCAGGACAATGGTATGGGGTAAGTCAAAATTCAAAGACGAACTGCATGGATTAAAAAGAATTAAAAAGTCAAAAACTTTCCGGACGAAAAACATAAAACCTAAGGTGAATAATTTTTCAATAATAATTTAAACTTCGAATATTCATCTTCTTGTTGGATCTCCTTGGGGAACTTATTGAAAAGAACTGCCCCTTGAACATATAATGCTGATCTTGCTGTTTCTAATTTGAACTTTGGCAGACTTATTCGAGAAACATTGCGAGTTGAGCGTTTCTTTTCATTCTCCCGAAAGTAATTTCGAAAGGTATCACAAACATTTTCGTGAATACACTGATGGACAAACAAGCAAATGCGTTTTAGCTTTATGTTATAAGTACAGGGAACTACAGATACATTACTACCAATTTTTAGGCATTTGAGGTAAATGTGATAGTAGGGAAGTACCTGAAAGAATGACATTCCTTTCTCTGCACTTAAATCATTTCTAATGGTAAAAGCGATAGGCATCGAATGTAGAAGCCTTTCATTCTGAAAGAATATCATTTTTTTTAATGAAAGGGTTCCAATATTGTCAATCCACTCCACCTTATTAGATTCAATTTCTTAGGAAAGAGACTGGCTTTAGTTCTGAATAAACTATAGGGGCCTTAGGAAACATACCATCTGTATGCCAAAGGACATGCTTCTTACAGAAGATATTTGGATTATCCAGCACAAGTAATCTACTTTCATATACTTCCAAACTAGATATTTACTAATCAAAAGTGTCATCAAGAGCCAATCATAAATTGATCCAAATTTTTGGCAATAAAGGAGACAGATGTTTTTCCTTTGTAAAGTTCTCACATCAACACTCCCATGTTTCCTCCCACTTATATGTTGAAGCTAGTTGGAATCTACAATTCTAACTTTGTATTGAAGCTGGAATGGGAAGTCCATTTTTTGGACGCGGAAAAACTACTTACAAAAGGTATTTCATTGAAATTTTCCTAAAATTTTGCGGGTTTTTATTTTGAAGTACTTAGCTGCATTGAGTGATACTACATGCTTCTAGTCTCATTAAAGATCGATAGAAAAGCAATCAAAAAAGTTAAATAACTAGGGATGGACTCTGAATATATAATTCTCTAAATAGTTGAGTAAATCTTCTTGACATTGACTGGAACTTCAACACATTTTAGATTTGCTTGTTTGGCTATTTACCCTCTTTTTCATTCTTTCTCTCTCTCGGAAATTTCCATTATTGGTGGCATTCGTCAGAGTTCTATTCTTGTTCCAATTCTCTTCTTTGTATTAATGATACTTCTGGTAATTAACGTCAGTTCATCAATACCTATAGTGATAAAGCTACCTAGTATTTTGGCATTAATCACAAGACAGCTCATCAGAAACAAGTCAAACTTGCGGAAGTTTTAGAAGCTGACATTCACACTTGGTTACCTTCAATGTACCAAAAACGTATTTATACACACTTGATGGTCCGATTTTTTTCTTTATAAATTTCTTAAATTGGTAGGTAAGAAGAGTTGTATAGTGTGTTTTGTCTTTAAATCTCTCTTCTTTCTAGACAGGAATTATTACTCAAATATTATTAAACTAAAAAGATGATTAAACTAAAAAGATGAAGGTACAGTACGGCTTCAACATTGGTGGATGAAGCAGCAAATAATGAAGTGTAAAGTTAAACTTCTATTGTAAATAGAACTAATTAATGTAGAATACGTTTTCTATACAATGGACATTAACATGACTTTTTACAAGTTATTTTTTCACAACTGATGTTACTTTTATATTTTTAAGACAAAGCCTTTATCTTTATTTAAAATATTTCAGAAATGTGAATTTTTGTTGTGAGTATTGTAAGTTGCTGCGTTTTTCGATTTTGGTACACGCTATTTGAAATTAATCAACTGTAAAAGAAAATCTGCAAAAGTATTGAATGACTGCTATCACGAATATTAGAATTAAAAAAATCATTTTAACATTAATGTCACTTTTACCTTTATTATACCAGATTGATAGATTTATCTTTAATTAATACCGACTGTTTTCCCCAACTTTATTTATGTCGGAAGACAGACAGAGAGAGAGAGAGAGAGAGAGAGAGAGAGAGATGGATTCTGTTAGCCCTTGGCCATTTGTCATTTGCTATGACTGGGCTAAGAGGAGTAGTCTTAATTTCACATTAACTAAAGTGATTATTATAACTTTTACAATTTAGGGTCTTAATCAAAATATTTTTCCTTACTATTAGTTTATTCTACGTTTATTCTTACCTACCTTTAAAGATATACATATATGTATTTATACACATATATTTATAGTTAATTAATTTGAGATTTATTGTTAAAATACATTAGACCAACAACAGTACTAAATGCAAGAGTGCTTACCTTGGGTTGAATGTTATTAGCAATACTTGCTTATTTCTACCTTCAGAGCTTCCACTGAATGGCTGTAAGTATCCATGAGACGGCGAGACGTGAAAAGCAGCCTGGCTAGCAACTGAGTAGCTTGGACCTTAAAACAAGCAAAATTACCATTATGCCAATTGTTGTATTTTAATAAAAGAATATAACAAAAGACAAGGAATAAGAACAGCAATTCTTGCAGGTAGCTGGCTAAGACTCAAACAGGAACTCTTGCTTGGTAGCTGTTGAAATACAAGCCATATCATACGAATTCTTCATTGGTACTCATTAATAAAGTACGTGCTTTAATTTTTCTATTAATTTTTTATAACACTATGTAAAATATATTTAGTTCCTGAAATCTAAATGTTATTTTATTAATCCTCCATGTTAAGAAACCGACGAAAACGTTAACATTTTATATTTAGAAAGTGTTTTAGAAATATTGTGATTTTTAAAGCTTTTTCTGTACAGTTTTAGATAAACAGGATACATTTAGGAGTATAGAATGATAATGCTTAATATGGAATCTTTTTACAATTAATTTAATGGATACAAATGGAGTATTGTTTACAACAAAAAGCTGCATTTGGACAGTCTGAAATTTAGCATTAAAGTGTAAAATTTAGCATTCTTCTTCTTCAGGTGCCTTATCTAGTGACGTAGGCGATCGTTTCCTGCCACACCCTATATTTTTGATCATCCGCAGAAACTCTGCTTCGCCATGATGGAGTCCATACTCTCCCAGCCATGCTCTCATACTGCTCATTCAAATCACTCTCCTCTATCCTCTGCTCCTCTTGCCTGGTACTTTACCTGTCATTGAAAACTCTTCCAGTCCTTCCTTTGTCATGACATAGCCTTATCAAGTTCCAATGAACTTCTGCTCGCCTCAGTACCTCTTCATTCGTGATTTTGTCTGTCCACTTAATCTTCATCATCCTTCTAATTAACCACATCTCACAAGCTTCCTGATGTCTTCGGGAATCTGATGTCAACGTCCATGTCTCCGATCCGTATGTCAAGACCGGATAGACATAGCAGTTCAGCACACGCAATCTTATTGATAGCGATAGATTGCTGTTTTTCAGTATTTTCTCAAGATTGGTAAAGCTTTTCTTTGCCAAGGCAAATCGTCTCTTGATCTCTTTAACACATCCAGACTGAAGGAAAAAAGCCTCCTCTCTGATAGTGCTCGCACCAGCTTCTTCCGCAACAGGCATCAAGAGTATCTCCGTTTTTTCTCTGAAGAGAAGGACTTGGTGTACTGTCCATATATTGCGCAGCTTCCGCTCAAGCTTGGAGTGCCACAGTACAAACCCAAAGATTGGAGACTGTTCATGGACAGCAGCAAGCGATCACTGAAATGTGTTTTGCTACACAAAGGCAACCAGTTTGCCTCTATACCCCTGGCTCACTTCACTACACTGAGGGAGAAGTATGAAGCGGTGAAATATGTGCTGAAGAAACTTGATTATGATCAGTATAAGTGATTTATTTGTGTTGACATGAAAATGGTGAACTTTTTGTTGGGATAACAGATCGGCTTCACTAAGTACCCATGTTTTCTGTGCATGTGGGATAATAGGGACCGTGCTCAGCATTACACGAAGAAGGACAGGCCTGCACGGGAGTAATTGTTGCCTTGAAAAGAAAGGAACGTCATCAACGACCCTCTGGTGGACAGAGACAGAATACTCTTCCCACCGCTGCACATTAAGCTCTGCTTAATCAAGCAGTTCACCAAGGCTCTGGATAAGGATGGTGACTGCTTCACTTACTTGTGCCAGGATTTTCAAAGATTAACAGATGGAGAAGTTGAAAGCTGGCATCTTTGACGTTCCTCAGATCAGTCAGCTCATCAAAGATCCAGAGTTCGAAAACTCAATGAACGAAGTGGAACTGAAAGCGTGGAAGGCATTTGTTCTGGTAGTGAAAAACATTCTTGGCAACAATAAGCCCAGAAACTAAGCAGAACTTGTCAACGACATGCTGACTGCTTTCAGAATCCTGGGCTGCAACATGAGCCTCAAGATTCACTATCTATTTTCACATATGGACCGGTTTCCTGAGAACCTGGGTTCAATGAGTGACGAGCAGGGGAAGAGATACCATCAGAACATAAACGAAATGGAGACCAGGTATCAGAGTCACTGGGACGCAGTCATGATGGCTGACTACTGCTGCACCTTACTGCCGCTGAGCATTCCTGGAGTTCGAAGAAACAGAAGTTAAAGCCCTGAAGTTTGAAACATGGCAAAGCAACATGCAATTTACATGTACTTACCTTTATCAATGCCCGCCATTCAGTTTACAATAATCACTCTTGTTATTGGAAAAACATTTTTCTCTTAAAAACATATTTAAGATGATATGTGTTGACAAAAATCAGCCGATAATGCCACAAAAATGTAATCGATTTTGTCACAAGATATTATTTTTTTCTAATCAACTTAGCACAAAAACCTGACCGAATGGAGAGAAACGGATGGCATTTCCTGACTCAGCAGTGCAAAAATACCCTAGATCAGTTGTAGACAACATTCAAAAAGTAAAAAATTGTTGCCCAGCCCAGTGTTATCAACAACAGAACCTTTATTAATACTGTTGAAACTTCAGTCTTCGCAAAATCCCAGTCCAAAGTCATAGTGTTTTGAACAAAGAAGAGAAATTAATAGTGCAAATAATATTTTTAAACATTTAATTGTAGACAACATTAAAACAATAAAATTTGTAGCAACACAATGTAACACAAGTTCAGTTTTCAGGCTCTAGGTATAGTTTCCTGATTTCCCATGTCAATTAATCTAAGAAAAACGCACTTTTTGAAAAGGGTTATGATTTTTCGATTTTTATTTACTAGTTTCAGATAAAAAGGATATATGAACGAGAATAGAATGATAATAATAAGTATATATTTTTACAAAACTAATTTTACAGATACAAATAAAAATAATAGTAGAGGTATGCCATATATACTGGTTATAAAAATGAGCATTTAGATAGTCTGAAAGTTATCATTGCAATCTGAGAAGCCAGCAGTTTTACCAATTTTTCAAACAAATTAAAACAACATTAAAAATAGGTATTAAAAGGTAACTTTCATGTTGAGAAAATGAGTTAGAAGTCGATTGTTGTACAAGGTATTAGTATTATATTATTAGTATTATAACCCAGCTTGATGCTGAGTGATGAAAATAACATTTTTGTTGGCTTCATAAGTCCCTGATACTTAATTTTTCTTTCACCAAAGCAAATATCCCTATACAACCCTCAATCACGCACTGCGGTATCCCTTTTGTCTCAAAGGCACAGACAGAAAAATACTTAGTGATTCCACCTTGAAGTACCACATGTAAACCAATTCCTTTAAAGCCTCCAATTACTTACCATGAATAATCTGTATGTTTTATCTTATCAAGAAGTGTCCTGAAATTACNTCGATTGTTGTACAAGGTATTAGTCTTTTTCTTACATCAGTCTCCCATCATATTTTCATTATACTGTTCTTGATACCTGTTTTATTTGGGGTCCATTAAAATCCTAGCGCTGGTCTGTGCTAACAATAGGCCTGAAAATAGCCTTTGAAATGACAAAATGGAGGCAATTTTTGATATAGAGCTTTGAGTAATTGTTTCTATAACCCAGCTTGATGCTGAGTGATGAAAATAACATTTTTGTTGGCTTCATAAGTCCCTGATACTTAATTTTTCTTTCACCAAAGCAAATATCCCTATACAACCCTCAATCAGGCACTGCGGTATCCCTTTTGTCTCAAAGGCACAGACAGAAAAGTACTTAGCGATTCCACCTTGAAGTACCACATGGAAACCAATTCCTTTAAAGCCTCCAATTACTTACCATGAATAATCTGTATGTTTTATCTTATCAAGAAGTGTCCTGAAATTACTGTTGTCTTTTTTTATACCTGCTGTATGGGGCAAGGAAAAAGGAGAGCAAAAATTGCCATTGTGAAGAAGCACAGCTTTTAGGCTTTTAAATGAACTATTGATGAATAGACGTCTTTCTTCTGGGATACAGAATATGCCTATTACTTGGAATAAAGCAGGCATATCAGAGCAATAGCAGAAGCCACAAAATCAGGATGCAGTGGTCTAGTAGATTGCATTGCTTGAACCATATTAGGAGTTTAGCATTCGAGGTAGTGAGACAAAGATCACCGATTACGTTTCTGAGATTTAGCTTATACGGATAAGATAAGTACTAGAACCTGACGAGGTCTCAACAGAATAATTATTTGTCGGGGATTGCGGGGGCTGGAAGGTCTAATACATCTGGCATTAGAACGACAGAGCTTGAAATATCTGGATATCGTATGCTTCCTGATTTCAGTCATGCAAAATGTGCCTCTTGGTTTACTATACAAAAATAACAGTCATTAAAATAATTCGTTGGTTCTCGTTATATGCGTAAAACAGCCGGCTTTGTTCTTTTTCCTCTTCTGTACCGACCTAAAAACAAAAATGAGGGGTTAAAACATGGGCAGTTTAGATAGTAAAGGTTTTGATATAAGCCATAAGTAAATAGGGAAGAATTCATAAAACAAGATCGAGTTTGTACAATACGTACAAATACAAAAATTAACATATAATGGCTCAAGAAAATGCATTGCAGTAGCAAAGTACTTGTACAAAGTTGCGCACTTCAGTATTTGAGATATCTCCGTATGACTCGGAAGAATTCAGCAAGAGTTAAATTCGCTATAAATCTTCAGCTTTGTAAAATCGTGTCGTATTTTTTTTGTGAATCCAAAGTACAGGAATACAACTGGATATCTTGCCTTGTTCAAGTTTACGGGACTTCACCGAGGAGCTTGGAGTACACGTTATCAATTCATTCTGACAGGGTACACTTTAGAGACTCTATTTGTAAAGAGATCATGTTCTGAATAGATAAAGTGGGTGATAGCACCACTAGCTCTAATGGAAATGATTAGTTTAACATCCCAAACGAAATATGTATGACCCGTAAACTCTGTGCTTAGTGTCAAGGTATTTGTTGGGATCCTAACTTACTCATACATAAAGAGGACACAACAGCATTGACCCACATTACTCCTATGTGGTTAATTACTCAGAATTAGATGTCAAATACAGAAAACGTAGGTGTACGCATCTATAACAACTTTAATTCGAGTGTTCTCTTACAGTTCTAACAGGAGAACTATGGTGCACGTGGTCTGCCCTGAGCTCCGACAGGAATGCCAAAAGCTTTTTATTCTGTACATACTTGGACTGCAGTACTCAAAGCATACTTTTTCTCCCTGGTTCATATAAAAGTCCAACATACGTAACAAAATGCATCAGTAGATTGTTTACATCCTCGCCATACCATGATTTCTAGCTTTGTGGCAGTGTAATGATTGACTTTATGTAATGGGTGCAGCACATAACAATCTCTATTTTGACTGAAATCTCGGTTAACGAAAATACATACTAAGTCCCTTACAATAAGAAAGAATGTTTTTCGCTCAAAATATTGCACAATCTGTCTTGATAAACTAACAACCACCCTTTAATACCTACAGGGGGGCTTTTTCACTGTTTACGTTATCTTCTTTTCTCGTTACCAAANTACTCAAAGCATACTTTTTCTCCCTGGTTCATATAAAAGTCCAACATACGTAACAAAATGCATCAGTAGATTGTTTACATCCTCGCCATACCATGATTTCTAGCTTTGTGGCAGTGTAATGATTGACTTTATGTAATGGGTGCAGCACATAACAATCTCTATTTTGACTGAAATCTCGGTTAACGAAAATACATACTAAGTCCCTTACAATAAGAAAGAATGTTTTTCGCTCAAAATATTGCACAATCTGTCTTGATAAACTAACAACCACCCTTTAATACCTACAGGGGGGCTTTTTCACTGTTTACGTTATCTTCTTTTCTCGTTACCAAAAGCGACATTACAAAACAAAGAATATGTTTTCCTCATTTGTACGCCACAACTATTCAGAGGAAAATAATCAGAGATTAGGAACAACAATTTTTTTGTAATATAGTGAATAGAGGGAGGGGTTTTGGTGATTAAGTAAAAGCTCTTTATCAGCACAAAAAGCGTGTTTTCCTGATTGATGAATTAAAATTAACCCTGAAAAAAAGATATTAGGAAGAGGAAACTTTTTTCTTCTGTTTCACAGTAATTACAAACACAAGTAGTCTTAAAACTGAAATTGTAGACAATCTCCAATTTTTTTGCCAAGTTTTATCTGAGAAATAAAACTTACCCCTAATAATTTGTTTACAAGTTCCTTCCTCATTAATCAGCTCGGTTGAGGCAGGTTATCAGACCCCCTTTGAGGTTTGGAGATTTTGTTACTCTGAGTATACTTCTGTAACACAGATAGATTAACATACAGATTTCATTTTCGATTACCTATGTTCATTTTAAGTATGGAGGGAGGGGATAACTTAGTTTATTTAAGGAACTAATTCCATTTCCAACCATTTCTTCTCAGTAGACTAAGAATTTGACATTGAGGACTATGTTACTGTTTGTTAAGTTGTAGGTACGTACTTTCCTCTAAAACGCTAAAAACACCTGCGTAGCTTGGAAGTTAATAAAAAATGACTGATTGTCTCCCTGCCTAGTCATGCTGACAATTAATTGAAAGCCTGAAGAATAAATACACTGCAAACCAAGCGAACTTGGAGTTTTAAATTATAAATAAACACACACACAATGTAGGTGCATAGGACTTTAGGAAATGTTTTGTTCCTTCGCCCCTCCCTTAATTTTGTCATCTTTCGGTAGTTGGATATGCTTTCCTAATATTGCTAAAACAGATGCTGCTCTTTCACTCTTACATACTTGGACGATAGTAAAGAGTAGAATCGTTTTAAGAAAGAGGAACACCCAACTTAACAAAGAAAAGGTTCCAAATTATCTGCCCTATCTCACTAAATCTTTTCATTTGTGAAGTGGCTTAAGGTGTACTTTGTTGACTTTAAGAGCATTGCTACAAGATGCCCAGGCTTCTTTTAGGATTATTGTAGCTCGACAGCTGAATGAAGGCAAGATAAATTTAAGAATAAAATGCATAAGAAAAGAACAGAAATATGAGTCATGAAATCCTAGATCATTGCAATATTTTCTGCTTGTGATGTCAGCATAATTTTCCTTCAGTAGCCAGAAAGGATGAAGTATAATTATAATTCGCAAGAGCACGCATCATACCCTTGCACAGAAATCGATTTATTTAAATGGTTATAATACTGGTTAATTAAAATAACTGCAATAAAGAGAATTAGGAAAGTTGAAATTGACTTGAAATTCACAACATTCGGATAGCAGTAGTAAATGTAACATTACAGGATGACAGAAAACTCGTTTCCCTAGGGTCAAGTCCCTGTAACTCTCCAGGGAAAAAAATAAGCAAATATTTTGTCAGCGGCGATTTTCTTGTAATTTTCAGGCCCCAAAAGAGATGAAAGTTAATCAAACCTTTCACTTTTATGTATTTACATTTCTCAGCATTGCTATTTCGCACGAATTCTACAATTGATTAGAAACATGAAACTCAACTTAACTGTAACCATCATAAATAAGATGACTTATGCAATCAACAACAACCTATATTACATTAACAGCAAAATGCGAAAAAATAGATTCCTTAGTTTGATCACTGTCACAGCTCTCAGAATCTGACGATACTTAAGATAGTTTTAAACAATAAACATACAGCCGCTTTGAGACAGTGACTTTCTCTTTATCGTTCGCTTTAAATTTGCTTTAGTTAATTCGATGTTCCTTAGCATTGTACCAACGATTCAGGCATTTTTGAACATGGCTCTCAATGAAGACTTTCGAGAGATTATTCACTGATTCTGATAAGCAACAAGACGTTTAAGCTAGCGTTACTCAATTAGTTTCATAATGTCCTTGATCTAATTTATTTGGCTAAAAAGCTTTTCCGACTTTGAGGCACTGTTTGTGGACCTACCATCTGACGACAAAAATACCAATGTCTCAAGTACAGTTTCCAAATCATGCTGTGTGAATGCTGTAATATTAGATTCTTTCAGTCCCAGTGCATCTTGACTGAACTCAATGTCAAAATTTCACTACATGCTGGGTTGTTTCAGCATTGGTGAAAACCACAAATACGACTTTTTATTCAGTAACACTCCTGTCTGTGGAACAGTCACATGGGATCGAAATAAAGTTTACTAGTTCAGGTCTCGTCCTTTGGTCTTCGTGGAACAAATAATTCGAAATGTTTATTGTAAAGTTTTTACATTTAATTTCATTCTAGTAAGAAATAATAGATATAATCAAGATATAATCAACACCATCTAGTTTCTCGAAATTATTTGATGTTAAAATACTGTGAAAGTACCCCCAAATTGTTGCACTATCGTGTGTTATGGTCTTCATCTTCGTAGATTTCATTTAAAACATATAGGGACAGCTCGATTCAAAATCGTACCACGCAATCGAGAGTGAAGCTTCTGGTAATCATCATTCCATTCGATGTATCCACAATGCTGAAATCCATTGACGATGAATACTGGTTTTGCTACTGACTTCCAGGTTTCAAATACCCACTGGCAAATCGTTTTGTAAGATGCACGGTTGCGTTTTCCCTGCTTGGTGAACTCTTCGGTACCATTTGCCATCCAATCTTCCCATCTCTCTTTTAGAATATCTTTGAATGGCTTATTAACATGCATATCAAGAAATTGGAGCATATGGAGTCATACCACCATCGATGATTTTATATTCTCTGTTGTATCTCGTTAAAAATTCAGGCACATCTCCCAATTGAGATTTGGCCAAATCCATGATCAGAAGAGATTTTTGCTGTTGGAAAAAACATTCTGGTTGGTTTTTATTACTGTTCTGGACCGTAGAGATTTCGCATAATACTTCTCTTCATTGTGCTTCCCTTCGTGTCTTCAATTACCATTCCTTTACGGAATTTACAATTTGGGGTCTTGGTTAAGTTTTTAAAGATGACTATTGTTGACAAGGGTATTCCTTCGTAATGATCATCAATTTTGCGTACTCCAGCAGTTAACACAGCGGCAAATCGCAATTTTTCATTGCCAGTGGTTTTAACTTTCGCTCTTTCACCCCTTTTAAATCAAAAGTGGCTTAAGATGGCATATCGAAATAGCTTGAAGTTTCATCGTGTTATGATTGTATTCCAATGTTTTGGTTCGAAATTTATGTTTCACGTGTTATGATTGCATTCGAATTTCGAATGAAATGTTAATATTCAAAATTTATGTTATGGTCAGATTCGAACGACTTTATCTAGTGTAAAATTTTTGGTAAATGTTACATGAGGAATGTGGAGGAGTCTGCACTGGCGAGAGCAACTAGGTGTCGTCCCTGTATATTTGAGTTTAACTGTTTTATTACTTGACATCACGTATATAAAGGCATATAAAGACTCCACATATTCAAGAGCAGCTGACTTGTGAAAGAGAGCCTGGTAATCAACACGATGAACATGCCGTAAAAGTTCTGAAGACAACTATTTTCTAAGACGCGCACCCTGATTTTGTTGTCTGGCGGGTCCATGAAAGTTTGCGTGGCACGAAAACGAGAAAACAAAAGAGGAAAAGGACTAGAAGTCCCTTGTTTAGTGACTGTCAAGTTATCGGAGCATATTTTCTCAAAAGTAAAGTCTATTATTGAAGACTTATGTAAAAGGTTAATTTAAGATATATATATATATATATAAATATATATATATATACATATGCTTTATGAAAATCACCTAATTTATGTTATTTCTCACTGTCAATATAAGAAAATTGATATTTTAAAAACTGGGCTGGATAGAGGTGCCGCGGCGACTTTATCCGGATATAAGTGCCAGTAAATTTATATGAGCGGGGCCTTTATGCGAGATTGTAGGGTACAAGTTCTGGAAGGAGAAAAACAATGGTCATCCTTGTCAAAGCAGGCAGAGACTGATATCACTGACAATTATATAATGTGACACATTTCGTAGTACAATTTTGAATACTTTGCTTCTCATTTTGAGTTCCTTCCACTGAATGTTTTATCAATAATTTCAAATTTTCTCATACCGGGTTTTTTTCAGTTTTTACAGATTTTCACCTATTCCCGACAGTTTTTCAATCCCTGGCCTTAAAGTCGATATCCTATCCTGTAGAAAGCGGAAGTAATTTATGAGGTTTTATTGCCATGTGACAAACACTTGAATGGGTAAATAATATCAAAAAATGAGCTTGAACATGTAACTATAAAGAATGTGTTGATAGCTCAAAAGAGGAACAGATGGAGGAACATAGCAACTCATCTTTTTTAGCAAGACGGCACATATAACTAACTAACTAATTAACTCATTCATTAACTAATTAGCTAGTTCACTATCAAGCTAACTAATTTACCATTCTACTAAGTTATTAAGTAACGTACTAATCAATTAATTAACAAACTAACTATTTTACTAATGATCTAATTCATTAACTAATTAACTAAGTATTTAATTTACTAAGTAATTAAGTAACCAAGTAATTAAGCAACTAAGTAATTAAGTAACAAAGTAATTAAGCAACTAAGTAATTAATTAACTAAGTAATTAAAATAACTTACTAATTAACTAACTAATCAGCTAACTAATTTACTAACTAATTAGCTGACTAATTAAATGAATTACATAACTGAAGGATAGCCTCAGGACAAAAAATGATGACAATAGAAAATTCAACCAAAGGTTTGGTACATTGTGTGCTTCTTATTTGCTGTCAGTACACCGTATCAATACATATTTATTATATCCATGTATTGTTGACTTAATACCACTTGGACCTGACAGACCATGTACTATATTTCTATACAACTGGATCAATATCAGTTTTAATTTAGGTTTAATGTCTTTTTTACTTATTTAACTGGACTCAAACACTGTTTTTCAGGAGGACTTTATAAGAGCAATTGGGAATTTCATGGGCAGATGTCCTTCCCAAAGCCAATCAATGGCTTATTTTTGAAGAATCGAACCCAGCTCATCTTAGCTACAAAGCAACTTAACTCACCACAACTGGATCTTTATCATATTTGCTAAAAAGGCCCCTGGGAAGAAATCCTCATCCCAAAACGTTAGATAAAAATGGTGGTACAATTTTTATTGCTCTCATTTTTTCTCCATATTTGTCGGGTTGTTCTTTGATTTTACACGTTTCCAACTCTTGGTGTAAGTGGAGATCTTCAATAACAAATTTATCTGTTAGTTCCTTGTCTATCTTTCTATCACCAGCAACTTTCTTCACTCCAACCCGAAGTAATGTTCGATTATATTTCATTGTTTCATCATCTCGCATTATTTTCTCTCTGCTTTTCTGTGACCAGGTATTGATCTATATGACGAAATTTCTAAATTGTATCAGTTTTACAACTTCATTTCACATTTTTAAGAATGTCAAACTGAAATCTAGATAAAATTAAGCTTTTGGTTAAAACTAATCCAATATTGTATCCATATGTTTATACGAAAAAGACATTAAACACAGAAAAGACGTCCTATGGCAAAAACAAAGTCTTTCAATTGAAAAAAGAAAAGTGTCAATTTCTATTGGTATTCCGCAATAGCTATTTTTCGTCATTACCTATAGTGGATTGAAAAAATAAAATAGTGCCATATTCATTTTTTTAAATAATTGGCTTTATTATTGCGAGCAATTATTACTGTATGGTCATTGGGTCAAATGCAGTAAAACGTGGAGAAAAGAAGACAGTCCCTTCACGCTTTCACGCCTGAGCGTCCACGCTTGCACGACTGAGCGTCCACGTGCGTCTTNAAACACAGAAAAGACGTCCTATGGCAAAAACAAAGTCTTTCAATTGAAAAAAGAAAAGTGTCAATTTCTATTGGTATTCCGCAATAGCTATTTTTCGTCATTACCTATAGTGGATTGAAAAAATAAAATAGTGCCATATTCATTTTTTTAAATAATTGGCTTTATTATTGCGAGCAATTATTACTGTATGGTCATTGGGTCAAATGCAGTAAAACGTGGAGAAAAGAAGACAGTCCCTTCACGCTTTCACGCCTGAGCGTCCACGCTTGCACGACTGAGCGTCCACGTGCGTCTTGACTGAGCATTCACGTGCGTCTTGACTGATATTGTCGTCCTCAAAGTCATTTCTTACAGAAGCAGATCTTACTCTGCTACATCTGATAGACATTTGTTCTTTCCTTTATCTTAAGTAAGTTCAAAGCTTCAAATAAATAACTGGTTGGTGCTCTGTAAGATTAAATGAGCATCGTTGATAAACTCAATATTTGGCTTCCAAATACCAGTACATCTTTACTGAATTGCAAGTCAAAAGTTCGAAACTGAGTTATTAAAATCAGAGCAAACAAAGGCGAGTAATTAAAGTGAATAATTAATAATTAATAGAAGGAAAAGTAATTATGGTAATTGAAGGTAGATCCAACCTAAACTTAAACGTTTTAATTTGCTCTCCATCCTCAAAGTTCTGAGAACCATTTGGTAGGATAAAGTTGGTGATAGAAGAATTGCAGCAACGAGCAAATATACCAAGTAAAGAAGTCTTTTGATAATTTTTTCACTTTCTCAAAGATCTCAATCATTTACATAGAAGAGAACTCAAACTAGAATCTCTAAAAAAAACATTATAGGAGTACATGATTTCAATAATAAAAATTCTGACAGATACATCGACATTAGCTAGAAAAAAATGCAGCTGAGGTTATGCAGCAGTCTTTCAGTTTTTCTTAATATTAAATTACATACTGAATTCTTTAGAAAATAAATAATCTGAAAGAAAAAAGGATGAATAGACTGGATGAACAAAATGACCTTTGGACAAAACCTTGGAATTACAAAAAAATCCTTCACACCCTGTTTTATAAGAATTCTTTTCCAAAGGAAAATAGAGTAAAGGATAGCGATATAATGCTATGTATTTCATATATTCATTTCAGTGTTCCTTACCTAAAAAAAACTTCCAAAAAACTCTGGATGTGGTGACTTGGGATGGTTATACTGATTGCCTATCTAATGATATTAGTTATTATCACATCCTGTTTCTACAGTTTTCATTGACTTCCTATGGTAGTACTGGGGCTGTTACTTGTGAACCGTAACATGTTACTTAACTATCTTGGCTACGCGTGTTTGTTGTCTTAGGTAAGGCGATGGGTGGAGAAGACCATAGCGTGCCTGTTGCCTTTTGATAAAAGTCTCTATGTTACTTGAACCATACTCTATAAAAGAAAATTCTGTGTGGCCCCATATACCCTTATCGTCAGTGGAGAGATCGACCCATAGTTAAGTGCAATGTACTGGTGAAGCATGATAATTCAGGTAGTATATGCTGTATTGCAGTATACGTCTAGAGTGACACTGGTCATTCAACTCAGAAATGGTTTCTGCACCATAGTCATTCATTCAGTCGGTCACTTCGTCCAAGCTCGGTCTAAAATATTACTTTTTTTATTCATTAATCTACTCTTTTATCCTCTGTGATCTAAAATTCTCAGCTTCATCAGCTGGGATAGAAAATACCATCGCAACTAAGATCTTTGATGAAATATTATAACACTGGGTTGAAACAAGGCAGCAAAGCTATTTTGAACATCATCTTAATGTTTAACTTTATTCCTTTTCTCGAAACCCTGTTGCAAATGAAAATGAGTTTAACGAAAAAATGGGATTTTGACAAAGAAAATTATAATTCAAATTAGGATTGAATAAATGTTTAGATCCTATTAAGATTAAAGTTTGTTAAAATTTTCCTTTATTTTTTTCATAACATAACTATATTTTCATTTATTCATCAAACTTAAGGAGAAAACCTTTTGCTGCTTCAACATCAGAAAAAGACAAACAAAATTCTTTTGTGCATACCAGGAGAAAATAAAAACTGGAAAAGTTTGCAGTAGCGACCGAGTGTTCAATCAACAATAGACCATGCATGAGGTCCGTGCTTCGAGCTTCAGTCACGCTTCTGAAATTACTGCACCAAATTCATTTCTCTCTTTTGAGTGGGCTCGTACTTGAGTTTGTACGTATTTTCAGAGAGAGAATCGGGAGTGTGGTCTTCAATAAATAAAGCTGGTTTTAAAGGTACAATGAAAAAATCAAATAGAAAAAAACACTCTGGACTGAAGTGGCTTTCGGCCATGCCCAGAGTGAAAGAAGGATAAAAAGCCCTAAAGAAATCCGGTAAGATTAAGAAAAGCAGAGAAAGAGGATTTCATGGATTGACTCACCTAAGCTGTGTGTCAAAATTGATTAGGTCATCAACTACTAACATCATGAACACAACAAGATAAGACAAGCTGTGGAAAGAAATGATCACCAACGCCGTAATAGATCAAGGCACACGAGAAAGAAGAATATATTATTGCAGACGTTTTGGCTTAGGCATATTCTTGGGGTTAACCGAGAAAATTATATTATGATCATGAAAGCTCTTAACTATATGGACTTAATGGAATCCATAGATTGAGGGCTTTATCAAATTTTTAGCGGTAAGCTTTTTCTGACCTATTGTCAGGTTTCCATTGAGAGCCATATTTAAGCACTTCATTACGTTGTTCAAGGGGTTTAGCGAGACTGTTAAACATCCAAGAGACTGATCACAAAAAGAGGGTCTGAGATTGTAAACTGTTAAATCATTCTAAGAACAAATTGCTTTCAGAAATCTGTCTCCTTGCAATTTAGTCTACATTCTTATCGAGTATAAAGCATATTGAATCCTTTATCTTCAAGGTAGTCAGTTGTTGCAGGGTGCTGTTCTGAATGGTTGTTAATAGATTATTTAGGCAGTTTGCGGGCGAACATCAAACATATCCCCAAATAATAATTTTAATTTTAATTTTTGTAAGTTTTAACGTCATTTTCCCCACAGCAATTGGGGCTTAGACGGTGCTCTTCAGAGGTACTTTGATTTGGCAGTGAGGAATTTCTTGGCCGGATGCTTTTCCTGACGCCAACCAATGGCATTTTTTTTTCTTTGTAAAGTTTCAAATTCTCCTCGACAGCTCGGGGAATTGAACCCGGAACTCCTGGTTACTATGCAATTGTACTAACCATTTAGCTAGAGCTCCTCCCAAATAATAATTTTAGTGAAGCAGTACAAATGCAGATGAATTTTTGAGGGTCTTCAGCATGCTCGATCTGATGATCTTAACTATCCTTGAAATGCATAGTATCTGTGATAGGTATAATCTGTATAACTTTAATCCACTGACGTCCATGTTACCCCTGGAGGAACAAGTGAATAAGTTTTTGTTAAGATCTTTTTTAGCTATGTTTTTTTCAGTCCAAATCGATTTTCATCTGCAACAATGTCTAAACTAATACATATGTTTATTTCATTGGGTAGGAGAAATAAAGGGGATTGAATTTTGTTGGAGAAAATTTAGAAAGTACTTTAGATAACTTTTTCAATATTTAATGCTTAATCTTTAGACATATTAGACAAATTATGTCTTTTTCTTTTAAGAAAAGCTATTAGTGAGCAATGGTAACCACTCACTTTGTGTTGTTGGAGTGGTGTTTGGCATACATCTTAATTTTAGAAATGTTTCCGTTAAGGTAACAAGGGCGCCGCAGGAGGCATACATCCTAGCCTCTGCATCATGATCTCTCTGATCAAATATGGTCGGTCAAAGGAGACTTTCTAACTTATAATCAAGCACGTTTCCTCCGCATTACAACTATGCTGGTTCAATTTTAGTCATTTATCACTCTTCAGAATCGCTTTTGATAAGTAACTGTCGTTACTTACTCTAATATAAGAGTGACTATACAAGTGTTTGTGAATAAGTTTTTATCACTACATGTGATTAAACAGAATTGCCTAGTCTAATATCACATGGACGCTCAAAAAAGGAAAGTTCTTTCAGGTGTAATGAAGTTTGAAGTGTACATTAAAAAATCTATTGTATTAATTTATTGACTAGGAAGTGCTATTCTTGCGGTGCAGAACACAAACATGATTTGTCACTACTCAAAAACCCATGGTCTCTGCTCAGTCTGACCATTGTAAACGAAATCAACAGTTGTATTTTAGATCAGTGAATGTTTTATGATGGAGGGCAGGGCATTGTAAATTGTGCATGAAATAATAGAAATGCTAGACGGAAATGTTTTTTTACTAGTGCAGACATTGCAATTCAACCTCCAGGGGATGGACTACTTTCAGATGAAGACAGGGCAGATGAAGATGGAGCTGATTTTAATCGCCTAAGCGGTAGTCAGTTGCTGGCTGAAGCAGATTATGGAGATCATGTTGACAATGTATCTGGTTCTGAAATCGACCTAGAAGAGGCACAAGGCAATTCAAAGGTACCAGAATCTACAACAGTTGCTGCTGAGACTGATGGTGATGGTTACCATTGCATTGAATTGCATTGGCATCCGTTTTTCTCGAACGACAATGGAGGTCTGTGCCATATTTCAGTCTATTGTGGAATTGCAGCGCCCGCTGTGGAATTCACAGTCCAATTCTGGATCGGCAGGCTCTGTTGCAGGTGCTGAAGGTGAAAATCGAGCTGGGTCAGGTAGTGTTGACGCAGCCCTTTGCCGTATGCAATCTCTCCTCTCTTCCCACTGTATCTCTCCTTTCTCTTCACATCTCTGGATGCTAGCCTTTACTAGTGATCTCCAGCTGCTGCGGTCTGCTGCCAATACTTCCCACGCTGCTAAAATGATCACCTGCTTCGACAATCCGCTTGTTGAGATAAGCATCCAGATACAGATTGCCGGAGATGGTGGAGCCGAGATATGTAAAATCTTCCACAACAAGAGTGGAGTCACCAATGGAGATTCGTTGGGCGCTGCTCACATCTTGACCCAATATGTTGGTCTCTTTGAGGCTGATGGTCAAGCAAAGCTCTCTGCATGCATCCGCGAAGTAGTTGATGAATCGTTAGAGCGCCTCTTCAGAGTGTGCCGTCAGAGCTGCATCATCAGCGAAGAGCATCTTTCGTATGAGAACCTGCCGCACTTTGTTCTTTGTTCGGATGCGGGCGAGGTTGAAGAGGCTGCCATCACTTCTGGTGTGGAGCAATACTCCATCCTCTGACCGGCTGAAGCCATATGACAGAAGCAGACAGAAGAAGATGCCGAAGGGTGTTGGGGTAAGTACGCAGCCTTGTTTCACTCCGCTCTTGATTGGCAATGATTCTGACGATGACCCATAGTACTGGATGGTACCTTGCATTTCATCATGGCAGGACGTGATCATCCTGGGGAGCTTGGGGTGGGATATCTTCTGCAGAAGAACAAACAGGCCTTTTCCTCTGATCAGGTTGAGCAGGTACATATATTCTGTGGCAGGTATGCCTCTGACGACGCAGTCGAGCTCCTCGTAGAACTGATATTTGGTCTCTGCGGAAGAGCAGAGCGTGGGAGCGTAGGGACTCAGAAGGGTTACTTGGGCAGATGAGGTTGACAGACGGAGAGATAGGAGGCGGGGTGTGCCACTGGACGGTGCTTTTACTGAGGACAGTAGAGAGATTCTCCCTGCAAAGCCAACACCGTGCAGTCGTGGATCCTAAATTTCCTTTCCTTGCCAGAAGATCATGTATTTCTGTTCATTAAGGCTGCCATTCGCTGCAAGTCTAGTTTCATGCTACGCGCCAATGTCAACTTTAAGTCTCTTGAACTCAATATCGATGATAGCTGTTTTCCTGGTGGAAGAGGCTAGGGCACATTGTCCTGGCGTTGCAACTTGCTAATCGCAAGATAGAGGGTTTCCCTTTTTTTTCTTTCTTTGCCTGGTGCGGTGTTAACAGTCTGTTTGTAGGTTTGGCCTCAACCCCAAGCACACATTATAGTGGGCACACTGTGACTGGTCAACACCTTATTGACTGGAGGCTGCTCAGCTTGAGGCGGGCCATAGATGACCAGTAGGACTCAATGGTCCCTCCCACAGTCGGAGCAACCCATAGTGTCTCGACCTACGGCAATCTGTCCTGGCTTATAACTCGTAACTGTTTCTTCCCGTGTTGGTTCTGTCGCTGTGAAGAGCAGCACTAAAGTAACCTCTCCAGGACGCAGGCTGCCCATTCGTCAGAACCAACTCCTCACAGCCTCACTGCTGTGATTCAAAGGAAAGCAGAGCAATACATTTGGCACCAGCTTGGATGCAGGAACTGCCGGTAGGAAGTCACAAGTGACGTCCAGCCTGCACTCTTGATTTTATGTCTGGGTTTATTCACATAGCCTTTTCTTCTCCCAAAGACATCTGCAAGGCAGCAGAGCCGTAATCCAACGACCGGGACATGGATGTAGCCTTAACAGATTTAACTCCGCCGTATGTCAACCCTGTATTTCAAGGTCTCGGAATAGGCTGAGAGGTGCTACACATTGCCCAAGGGTGACCTGAAGGTAGTTGTGGCAAAGAGTAACCTCATTCGCCCACGTCGAAACTCCACAACCCGATGCAATTTATCATCATACGCAGGACATTGATGTCATTGTCATCTTTGCCAGTGTCATGGTTATGTCAGTAGTGAAAAGAGCCCTGCAAAAATATGACTTTAGGTAATCATGGTATAATGCCAAAGGAATGTTCAAACTCCCACAATTGGGTAAACTTGATAAAGTTGGCATTTCATTTAGCATATTTTAAATTTCTTTCGACGATTCTGTAGTACATAAACTGGCGCGTTTCACAAATTTATAAGGGAACAGGGAAAAAGATGACATTGACTTTGACATTGAGAGCGACAAATTTTGCGTCCTTTTAGGCATGTTATTGCTGAGTGGATTTCATAAGCTACCTGATTACCGTTTATTCCGGGATACGTCAACATATACTTTTGTACAAGCAATGGCTGACTCGGGGTCACGAATTGACTTTGAAAGAATTCTTCAAAACTTCCATCTCTTTTATAACTTGAATCTGGACAAAACTGACAAGTTTTTAAATCTCCGCCAATGATCAAAAACTTGATCACAAAAAAATTAAGGGGACACATCGATGAATCTATGATTCCATATTATGGTACTCACGCGGCAAGCAAAGGATTAACAACAAACCAATTAGGTTTGGTTACAAAGTTTGGGTACTAGCCGAAGCTTATGGATATGTAGTACAGTTTGAGCCGTACCAAGGAGCAAAAGCAGGGCGGCGCATAGCGGCATCAACAAGGTGGGGGCTCGGTGAGCATGTTGTACTGATTCTGATGGAAAGTTTACCACCAACAATAAGTCATCACGCTTACATGCAGACCTACTTTGGCACACTTCGGAGGTAATGGAATTCAAGGTACTGACGTAATCAATAAAAATAAGCTCGCCAAATGTTGAATTGTGCCTGGCGACTAAATGCAAAAGAAAGTGCGAGGTCATAAGGACCAGCGATCAACTACCAATAGAACTTTTGTTCCTATTGCAACATACAGGAGATGTAAGCCAGAAGGAAGGTACATTCAAGTCCAACAGCCATAACACTTCCACTACTACAATCAGGATATGGGATTTGTGGATTGAATGGACCAAAATGTCACAAAGTACCAAACTGGTATTAGAATGAAAAAGTGGTGGTGGGCCCATTTTGCCTGGATGATTGATGTCACTCTGCGGAATACTTGGATATTGTACCGATTGAACAATGATGCACATGATTAACCCTTGCTTTGCTTCTATTTCGACGTGAAGTTGTTCAGTCCATCTTTCTCAAATATGCTGCAGGGGATAGGAGAACAAGTGCTTCAATTGGAGTCCGAAACTTGTCATTTGCTATTAGTTTGAAATTAACCAAGCATTATCTAGCTCCAGCTGCAGACCCGGGAAGATGCAAAAATTCCAAAATGAATTCCAGGAGATGGTGTGTCAAGTGCAAAGTCAACTTGCACGAAGAATGTGTTTCATGGATATTAAGGTCTTGTCAGGCAGTGAAAGTTCTGATTCTTTCAGGTAGTTTTATGATAATAATGTTGTTACAGTCTAATTTATTGTACCATAATCGCTAAAGAAGAGGAAAACTAGAAGAAAGGTATTCTGATGCCTTATTCCTTCTACCCCTCTCCCCTTTCCCAAGTTCATAATTGACCAGGCATCTGATTCTTACTCTGTATTATAATTTTCAGTTGCACAAGACCTTGAGCAAGATGCTCACATTTCACTGACTCACATTTCACTGACAGCAGAGAACACGCGGAATTCAACCAACGTCACCCTGTGTAAGATTTTTTGCACATTTCAATTAATGCCAACAATAGAGATGCATATGTTTTTGTTGTTCATGGAGCAGTCTACGATTCTGCATAGTTGTAACATCCAATTATAAGATAACTCCTCAAATATGAATTTTCAGTCATTAAAAAAGTCTGCTCTGTGCTATCACAGAAGAATGAACACATGTCTCCCGTAGTACCTATGTTAAACCTGCGGGAACAGTTACAAAAACGCCCATGGAATAAAAAAATAGAAATTTAAGAGGCAACAAGTTTACCTTAGATTCTTTGTCACTAATTCAATTATTTTTTCTTTATTTCATTCAATATCATGTTAATGGGCGCTAAAGGATTAAATGCATATAGTCTGTAAGACTTCCGTCATTTCCAAGAGGACTAAAATTTAATAGTAGATTTTAATTTTAAAAATAAGGCTTCCTTTTAGCTTGTGCCTTTTTCATGTTATTCTGGGATTTTTTTTATTTCGTTATCATGGTTTTAAGTTCACAGCATTATCCGGCACTGCCAATATACATCGGAAAAAACCGGTATATTTAACGGTATGCTTTGTAACTGGGGATGTTAAATACTGAACACTGGCAATAATATTTTAACTAAGGAGAATTTACATTACTTGACTGCATCCCCCACAACTTGATTTTCTCACAATTCTGCAAAGGTGGGTAGTCTATTCCGATAAAAAATGACCTTTGGTTATTTTTAATCTTGTAGGAAATATTAAAATTGTTTTCAGGAAATATCTTGTACTAGCCAAACCCTTTATTGACATGTTACAGCTAGAAAAGAGCTAAATTTACTTGTACACTTCTTTCCACTTGTATATATTTTTCAAGAGTTTTTAGGAATGAGCCTTTAAAAGGAAAAAAATGCTGTTTACCGTAATGACCACAAATCAGAACTTGTCAGGAAGCAAGTAAATAAATCTAGATTGACATAGAAAGACTGATTATATTGTATTTTCTTATAAATGATACCATGACCGTGTCACAGTCAGAATATAATGCAACTAAATAAAAACTAATACAATTAAAAAATTTCCACAAATTAACTTAGTGTATTTAATTGGCAGTTTTGACAGTAATTTGTATCTATCTCTTGATAAAAATTTTAAGAGAAAACGTTTCTCATATTTAGTATAAGTATCTTCGAAAAACCCATTTTAACAATTGTAAACACAGTTTTCTGAGGTTTATCTCATTTTTCACTTTACTATTACAGAAACGAACGTCATCTTTGATTTAAAACTGAAGATTTAATCATCTACTCTGTTGTCGCGGTACTGAACATTTTAGCAACCATGTAAACCTTAGGAAATTCCTACACTTGTACCATTCCAAGTAGTAACTTGTAAGCTGCTTATTAT
Organism: Morbakka virulenta; assembly: GCA_003991215.1. NCBI lineage: Eukaryota > Metazoa > Cnidaria > Cubozoa > Carybdeida > Carukiidae > Morbakka > Morbakka virulenta. The sequence goes on from RDPX01000023.1 coordinate 404,246, forward strand.
TAGCTACAGGGCAAAGTATTTTATCCGTCAAAGAATCATTGCATTTCATGCAATACCCAAAACCTCATGCCTTATCCTACTAATAGTTGTTGCGTTTTTACTTTCTATATCCAAGTTAAAATGTCTATTATTGTCGTTTGTTACTGAAAGAGGAACTCATGGTTGCCTCTTTAAGGCAGTATAAAAATACGAAGGCAGAAGAACTTTAAGAAGCAAAGTTATCTTAAGGTAGGATATTCAATAGCATACATCAAAACACAATTAAGTTTATGGAATAGTATACTTGAAGAAGTTAGGAAAGAAGAGACAAAATCACCTCAAAAAATTAAAGGGTACACTATTTAATTTATCATAAAAACAACTGCATAGCGGAAAGCTCGTAAATACGAGCATAAATGCTAAAAATAGAATATTTTTCATCATAAACCAAGTACAGAAGTAGGAAAAGAAAAATTATATTCACATAAACAACGTATTTACAATTTATCTGTACACTTGATATGAAGTGGGATATACATTTTTCATAAACAAAACAAGGAAGTTAGGAATGACTAAAATACCCAGTAACTGACATGTGTCGATGAGAAGTATCACCTATAAATTAAAAAAAATTCAAGTTACTGTGTTTTCATGGGCTTGGTCAAATGATCCAGTGCCTTGTAAATGAAGAACGATGATCGGTTCATACAGCTGTCCAAGGAAGAGTATTCGTGACTCGTACGCCACATTTTGTCTTTAAAAAAGAAGAGAGAACATATGTATATGTATTATTATTAATATGTACACAAACAAAAAGTAAGAAAGCAGGCACAAAACGCAATAGATGTGTGTTAGTAGGTGAATACCTAAATTCTCTTTCATACTTTCGTATATATATATATATATATATGGAATTATGAGATATACAAGGTGAATCGCTTTATCCTTATGGGAAAATATACACAAGCTAAAGACAATTAAGATGATTAGAGAAAATAAAACAAAAGGAGTGACTCCACCATTTGTCCGGTGGGACAGTTTTAAAGTAATTGAGATAAAATTATATATATCAATGAAAGTTGTGAGTGTGAAAGTGGGTAAACAGTTCAAAATCCTCGCCCTGAAAAAACCTCGATTATGATAATGAGGTGAGAGTGAAGATGGTAGGAGTCAAGACTTAACGTCAGTTGGATTAAAGTGAGTGAGAGAGTTGCATATTGTCCTTTGCCTCACTGTCAAACAATTTACCAACCCTTAGTAAATTTAATTCTTTATTTTAACAAAAAATTAATATCTTCCTGTCCTTGTTTTTAATTTTGAAGTAAATAATTATTATAAAGCCATTGTCGTCATCAGTACTATTCACATCAAACTGTTGCTCCTGTTGTCAATGTATCTTCTATGGTCATTGCTAGAAAATTAGCACCATCATTTGTAACCAAGTTTTGGAATGGCAAGAAAGTTGTGAAATTTCATACACTTGGTTTATAAAATACAGGCTTTATTACAGAAGAGGGGCAAAGGCAAACCCGCGAGAGTTAGGCAAGATGGTATTCCATAGAAAGAAATGAAGCTTCGTTTGAAGGAGTTTTTATTTGACTATCTAAAGAAAGAAACCTAATTGAATGTCCTAACCCTTGTACAACTGGTTTTGTTTGCCACGAAAGTATAATTATTCTTAGGCTAAAACCTAAATATTACACAATGAGCACAAAAGGAGACTAGCGAGAAGCAATCACAGAATTCAGTTCATATTTAAATTGGGAAGCAGCATGCAAACATGATGTTTATTATACATTTTCAACGACTGTATCGTAACATTAAACAATGTTATCATGAATAAGATAGCATTCATAACTGCGAAATAAGATCGGCTCTATGGTAATGAGGAGGCAGAAAGGAACTCAGGGCAGGGCGATCTAAATAAGAGGCCTTGGCAACACGCAACGGGACGCCTGAACTGGAGGCCACTGAATTAACGGACATCATGTTTAAACAGTGAGTAACTTGCAATAATTTCAGTCATAGCACAACTGATGCACACACTCTTTTTAATGGATATGTTCTTGAAGCAGGTGGATGATATGGGGCTGTATGGTAGCAGGAAGGTGGGTTGATGGGACCTACAGAACTACTGAATTGAAGTGAAAATAGTCAGTATACAAGTACCACTGGTTTTGCAACATTTAAAAACGTACGAGCAATAGTGCAAGCAATAATTAACATAAGAAATCAGCCAACAACCTATTCTACCCGGCAGAACACCAATAGACATAAAGACGGGAAAATTTATTAAAATGTTCTCATTCAGATCGATCACCCTGGCTCAAGGGCAAGAGTTTTGTAAAAGATGCTTCAAAATAGAAATGCATGGTGCCAGAGATGTGTCATATAACTAAGTTTTTGTAACTTATACTCTGAAAGAAGTCATATGAAATCTTTCATGGCCCAAAGTATTACCAAAGTAATACTCCCTTAAAAACGGAAGTGACAAAATGCAAGCTGCATTTTAGTACAGAGCAAAACAAGAAGTGTTCGAAACAACATCAGATATTTTACAAGACTGGACAAGGAAGGAACAAGCTCTGTACTTACTTAACAAATTTAAGTACAAATTTAAGAAACTTTGATACTTGTGATTCACTTTATTAAAAATGGAGTTTGTCAGGGAAAAAATTGAGAATCAAATAGTTTAGATCATGGATCTCTGCTATCGTAAAAGTACTTAACGTTTGCCATGTTCCAGACTGAGAGGGATGTGCACCTTCTGCACAGCAAGGCATGTAAAATATTGCTGATAATGTTTGATGCCGTGGCAGTATTTACAGTGAGATACGTTAGATGATAACCTTCTTTATTATCATCATTATTATAATCGGAGCCAGCACGGGATATATGTAAAAAGATTAATAAAGAAATAGATAGATAGGTGGGTAGAAGGATAGATGGATAGATGGATGGACAGATAGATAGATAGATAGATAGATAGATAGATAGATAGATAGATAGATAGATAGATAGATAGATAGATGGATAGATGGAAAGATGGATAGATGGATAGAAAATGGTGAGAAAAGAAAAAGATTAATGATAAAGTGGACTAATAATTTACAAAATCAACTTTTTAACTTTTTTGATCTTTGTTGATTGTTCCTTGCTAACTGTTTTCTAATAAAAAAAAAGGCACTGCGTCATTTTTAAGAACTTTAGGCTTGTTNGGATAGATGGATAGATGGATGGACAGATAGATAGATAGATAGATAGATAGATAGATAGATAGATAGATAGATAGATAGATAGATAGATAGATGGATAGATGGAAAGATGGATAGATGGATAGAAAATGGTGAGAAAAGAAAAAGATTAATGATAAAGTGGACTAATAATTTACAAAATCAACTTTTTAACTTTTTTGATCTTTGTTGATTGTTCCTTGCTAACTGTTTTCTAATAAAAAAAAAGGCACTGCGTCATTTTTAAGAACTTTAGGCTTGTTGTCGTTTACACTTCCCATTCTGTCACTTGTTTCAAAATCACTTTATGTTTTTTAATTTCCTGTTTGTTGGCGTCACAAAATACTTATGGCAATGATATGAGATGTAAGAAAAAACTAGAGTAAGGATTGTGATGGTATTTTCTTGATGTGACTGAAGGCGGGCTGATTAATGTATTTTTAAGACAACTTAGCCAAGAGAGAATAAGCATATGGAGTGCAAATACTAGCAACAACAGCGACATAATCTATTGTACTGTGACAATCGCTCAGTTGTAACCTGTGATTCCTGTATTATTTTAGGTCTGGTAAGCCTATTTAGGTTGCTATTAAAAATGTGATACAATTAGAAAGGTTGTCATTAACCTTTAGGATCTAGCAACTGCAGAGCTAAACACCTGAGCATTCAAGAATATAATATCCAGTGTACCTATTCTGATGAGGGGCTTTTGACTAACTAGCGGAAGAATTGACAAGGGAACAAAAACGAGGATAATCATTGAGTTTCACAACTTGTTTGTTCGAATCCAGCTTTGGATCAGGATAGAGACATCATTTCACACTTAAAAACTTAAACTTTCAGCACCTTAGCTAAACAAAAATGTCACGTGGTGAGTCATTTATTTATTTTATTTATTTATACATCAAACCTTTTCAGAACAGTGGGGTCTCAATATCATCTAACGTTCATTTATTAAAATGCACGGCTTTACAAGATTCAGAAGGAGGGTTGAGAAATAAAAAAAAATATTTGAGGAATAAGGAAAGAGGTTTGAGTTACGGGGATGATTTTCCTAACAGTTTTCACATAGACATAATAGAAGATTTTTAGCTTTTTCAGAGGGTAGGTGTGAAATAAAGGGTATTGTGCGAATATCAGGGTATTGTGCTGCAAGGTTTAGAAAGAAAGTTTTAACTGCGATGAATACATGTACATGGTTCAAAGGTTGTCAAAGCGGGTAGGTGGTACTGGAAATAAACTTCCACTACCTATAAAGTAGTCCGAATAGTGTATGTCTTTTACTGCTTTGAAAACCAAGTCCCGCTCTTAGCCTTTACGTGTTACTTAGCATTTAAACCCGACGCAACTGTTTCTAATGGCTCGAGAGGGGGCGCAGGGGGGTAACAGGAGCCTTACAACCTATTGCTCTGGATGGATGGAGATCGTCATTCAGAAGAGGTTCTCTGTTTCAAACTTAACTAGTGATCCTGTTTCAGTAACGACAACGTTTCTGGTAGAAACGTTAAACTATAGCCTACCTAGCGCTCCTACTTGGCTATTGAGCTGGAGCAAGAATAATAGCGAATTTATCTTGTCTTGTTTGATTAAGTACTTGTTCCCTCCCAAGGCTAATAAATGCTGGCTACTGAGTATTTGGATTTATCTTGCATGGTGGTCTGGGTTCTATTTTATTGCTGTGGTAACGGTTTCTTTAGTTAAGGGTACCTGATTAGAAGTCTGCTAGTGGCTTTACGCCAGGATGGTATAACAGGTGCTATGTCCAGAATGGCTGGGAGTCGTTGCATGTATTTCTAGTCAGCCTCTTCTAAGGCTACAACTAATGCTTTGTCTAGGCTAGGGTTTTCGACTCGGGCCATTTCGACTTATCATGTGGCTCTAATCTTGATGTTGGTTTCGTCGTTTAGTCGATATCTACTCAACTTTACTTCACGATGTCGATTCTTAGTAAATGTTTGAAAAGTAAATCAGACTTTTACAACTCACTCAACCCTCTTTCTATCTCTTTTACAGACATCCATAATCTTCTTGAAAACTCTATTGATGTTTCATCTTATCTTAGATATGGGTTCAAAGACTGTGGTAAGGCCTGTACTATTATATGGAGTAGAGACTTGGGCACTGCGAAACTACGAGGAGGACTTGCTTGTACGCACAGAAATGAGAATGCTGAGATGGATAATGGGCATATCTTTGATGGAGAGATGCACAAATGAAGAAATAAGAGCTAGTGTAGGTGTAGTGTACATTGCAGAAAAGTTACGCGAGGCTTGGCTGAGGTGGTATGGCCACGTTCGAAGAAGAGAGGAACAGGATTGGATTTTTAAAGCATGGGCAGAGCCAGTAAAGGGAAAGAGATCAAGGGGAAGACATAGATTGAGATGGCGAGATACTCTCAGAAGAGACATGGAGAAGAAAGGAGTGAGAGATGAACAGACAACGGGAAGACTACTATGGAGAAGGATGATTCGTGCTGCAGACCCCTGATCTTTGGGAGCCTGCAAAGAAGAAGAAGGTGATTCTCCAGTCCTGGTTATCTCCTTGTCATCCGCAAGGGCTCTTAAAGCTAAATGCACGGCCTTTCAGTGTACTCTTAACCCAGTTTAACACTAGCTCTAGAAATTGATACGGAAGAATAACTCTACCATGTCTCTAGCTTTCAAGCTTACACTCTGTTAGTTATCTAAATTTTCTATAATGTTCTCCATCTTTACATGATTTTTTAGTGCTGAATTCTTTCTGATAAATAGAATAGAACTCATGAGGAGCATCTTGCAGATAATATCTTTGTTTGTGGCTTTTTTATTCCCTTGTCACTGATGTTGTTGAAGTACATGCATTTAGCCTGTATGTGTCATACGGCTTATCACGCCTTGTTTTTCGATTATTTTGGTTTTCCAGCCTGACGTTTTGACCAAGGTGATCAAAATCTCTCTACTCCTGACTTCTTCCTTACCTCTAATCCTAAAGGACGCTCACTGTTTTATCCTACTCTGTTTGATCATTCTGATCACGTCGTTAATGCTCTTACTGTCCCTCTTGCTTCCTTTCTAGTGAATCACAATCACATCGCACTCTTTACAGTTACAAGAAAACAGACTGAGATAGTTTTTGTGATTTTCTGCGTGATGTTCCTTGAAATGATACCTTCGAACATGGCACTACACATTGTGTGTTACAAGTCTCATCTTGGTTCAAAGCTAGTATCGATGCTCTTTTTCTTATGAAGAAATTCCACTTTAGACATCATTCCTCTCCTACTTTTTCCTTGGTGTATAAAGCCATCATTGCTCATCGCAACCATTTTTTATGTTAACATGTGCGATTCTCCTTCTCAAAACAACCAACTCTGTGCCATCGCTCTTATTCGTCGCAAGAGGGTTCTCGAAGATGCTAAGAAAGTTATAAGGAAAGGACTCGTAATATGTCAGACAATTGGCCCTAAAACTGTGTAAGATTTACGATTCAGCACTCAAAACGACCAAATCTTCTATCTCGCTACTCTTTAACAGATTCGACGATCTAATATCATTTACAGACAAAGCCAATTTTTTGCAGAGCATTGTGCAGCTACTTTTCCATCAATGATAGTGGTCATCACTTAACTGACGTCTGATTACGTAGTGATTTATATCTTGATGAAATTCAAACCATTCCTATCATAGTTGCATTCATCATTGTCCATCGTTGTAAGCCAATATCCCCGATGGCATTCTAGCCCTTGAACTACAAAACTGCCAAGAAATCTCGCCTATCCTCTTGAAGCTTTTAAACAAGATTTTGAATGTGTTACGTTTCTCCTTCCGCTGAAAAACAGCATCTGTCATTACAGTTTTTACGCACACTGATGAATGTTCTAATCCTAGCATTTATCAAGCAATTAACCTTTTACCTATTACAGTCTTTGAGTTTATTAACAATGTTTACCTCTTTTAGTAATTTAATCTTGCGTTTCTTCGTCTTTTTCATGACCACCAGTATCGCTCTTGTTATGACTGTCTACTACTGAGCTTCTTCCTGTAATAACGAAGCATATTCTTCTCCTGGTGTTTCTGGGAAAACAGGAGTCATTGGTCTGTATATTTGGAAGGCTTTCGATAAGGTTTGGCACTCTGGTCTTATCTTAAAAGTCAAAGAATATAGTGTGTTGGATAAAATAATGTCTGTACTGCAATTTGTCCATGTGGTTGTAGTATGACGGCTGTACTGAATGGTTGTTCGTTCAGTGATTACTTCATCAATGCTGCTGTTCCTTTAGGATCTGTCCTGGGTTCGATTATTTTACTCTTTATACACGATCGTACAAATTTATCGCAGGGTTGTATGTTGAAGTCACTACTAAGTCACTACTACTTATTCTTGCTACGACAAACTACATCTTTGCGAACATTTTAAATGGCAAATCTTGAAAATGGCTTGCCAATTTCAATACGCAGAAAACTAAACTTTTTCTATCTATCTCCGTAAGAGCCAAGTTCATATTTTTGCATTCCTCGTGTTTATAATCTTAATTGGTTTACGTTTTTCAGTAAAAGATATGTTGCATCAAGATCTTTCATTTAACCTACCGGTTTTATCAATGCACTTCTTTCTGTAAATATAATTATTTTTTAGTTGTTTTACAGTTTTGTTATGAACGATTTCCTTAAAAAACTGCAACAATAACCATAGTTCAAGTTTTTAAATTACCATTTGTAATTTACTTTATATTTATTGTCAATTCCATTCGCAACCCGTAAATAGAAATTGGTGCTTTTCAGTCAAATACAAAAATGTACGTATGTACATTCAAATATACGTAAAGACGTATGAAAAAAAAACACATTAATTTTAATTTCACATTAACTAAAGTGATTATTATACCTTTTACAATCTAGGGTCTTAATCAAAATATTTTTCCTTACTATTAGTTTATTCTACGTTTATTCTTACCTACCTCTAAAGATATACATATATGTATTTATACACATATATTTATAGTTAATTAATTTGATATTTATTGTTAAAATACATTAGACCAACAACAGTACTAAATGCAAGAGTGCTTACCTTGGGTTGAATGTTATTAGCAATGCTTGCTTATTTCTACCTTCAGAGCCTCCACTGAATGGTTGTAAGTATCCATGAGACGGCGAGACGTGAAAAGCAGCCTGGCTAGCAACAGGGTAGCTTGGATCTTAAAACAAGCAAAATTACCATTATGCCAATTGTTGTATTTTAATAAAAAGAATATAACAAAAGACAAGGAATATGAACAGGAAAGGTAGGGGATAGAGATGGAGAGATGAAGAGAGAGAGAGAGAGAGAGAGAGAGAGAGAGAGAGAGAGAGAGAGAGAGAGACACACACACACACACACACACACACACACATGTATCT
>RDPX01000023.1:414714-433492 GCA_003991215.1 Morbakka virulenta
ACAAAGTCATCTTACTACTCAAGGTACTATTCTCTCATTTCTCTTTGACAACGCAACTTCAAAATATAACAAGTTTTGGTCCGAAGTTCAAAGTAAGCTGCCCAAAAATATCTTCAGCTTTACCATTCGTTATTTGAATAACACCCTTCCAACTCGTAAAAATCTATCTAAATGGAAACTTAGTCTATCGTCCTCTTGCTCTTCCTGCTTTGAAACAGAAACCCTTCTTCATGTTGTCGCCGGCTGCAAAACGTACCTTCAGGAAGGTCGATATACTTGGAGACACAACTCAGCACTACAGTTTTTAGCAGGTTCTCTCAAATCTCTTGAAGGCTGTACAATATATGCTGATATCTGTGGATTCTTATCGCCATGTATTATAACTGGAGATGCCTTGAGGCCTGATTTGCTCTTAGTTACTCCACAACAACAGCTATACATTCTTGAATTGACCGTGGGCTATGAAACAAACCTGGATAAAAATTCTTCTCGCAAATACGAAAAATATCGTTCTTTAATTCGTGATTTACAATCCAGCTTTTCGAAAGTTAGTTTCGTAAATCTCTCCATGAGCTCTTTAGGTATATTTGGTAAATCTTGTATTACTTTCAGTAAAATGTGCAACGCTTTGAACATCGACAACAAACACGAGCGCTTTCTTTCAACCAAACTTTCCAACATAATCATTCGCACCACATACTACATATTCTGTCGTAGAAATAAACCATGGACCAGCCCTGAACTATTGTCGCTTTATTGATTTTGTTAGTAAAATATTTAATTTTGATTTTGTTAAATAGGCAAGCCAATGCAAACTACCTTGATTAGTGAGGTTTGTAATTGTATATGTTTAGATGAAAAAATAAAAAGTTTCCATTATTATTGTTGTTGTTGTTGTATGAAATTCAAGTACTTTTCGGAGGATGCTAGCTGTTCTCAACAAGGCAGATTTTTGAACCAGTGAAATATTTAGATGGATCGCTAGTTTCTCTAGCCAATCTTCAAATTTCTCAGAAATACCACCCAGTGAACCAACGACTACTGGGATAACTTGAACCTTTTTCATATCCCAAATTCTTCCAAGCTCTAATTTCAAGTCGTGATATCCCTTTATCCTTTTCTATTTCAAAGACTCTACCATCGAAGGGTCATGTGATATCAATGTGAGTGCAGTTTTTTTCTTTCTTGTTTACAACAACAATATCTGGCCGCCTTGCCCTTATTTCGTTATCACATTGGATATTCATATCCCAAAGAACTTTCCATGCATTGTTCTCAACAGATCCTTCTGGACGGTGATCGTACCACTTTTCTTGTCTGTCTAAAACATATTTTTCACAAAGTTTCCAATGTATCAATTTCGCCACATTGTCATGACGTCTCCTATATTCTTGCTGGGCTAGTGTGGTGCATTCACTAATCATATATTCGACTGTTCCTCCCTTTTTATCACACATCCTGCATAAAGGAGTATCAGAACTCTTTTCGGTGTTGTATTTGACATAGTTCGTCCTTACTGCTTGTTCTTGTGCAGCACGTGCTAGCCAGGTATTCCTTTGGTCACCTACGTCCGGTAGTTGCCTCAGAAACTGACCATACATCACTTTTTCATTTCACTTAGCTTTTAATTGTTCTCTCTGTTCTCTTTGATATTCACTCTTTGATTTAGTGCCTTCCATCTTGATTTTCCCAGATCTTTCTCTTTTTGTAAAGTTCCAAACTCTTTTCGCGTGCTCGGGGAATCGAACCCGGAATCTCTTGGTTGCGGTGCAACTGCACTAACCATTAAGCCACGGCTCCTCTAATCTTAGTCTTCTCGTGTATTCTTTGGGAATTTTCTTTTTCGTTTTACTTTCCTTGATCTTATCCAATTCTAGTATTCTAGGATATGTATAACCTTTATTATCTACTTCTTTCACCTTCTCTTTATTTGAAAGCTGAATTCCATCGAATTTAAAAAGTTTTCATTGTTTGAAAATCATAATTCCCCATTTTTTTACAAGAAAATCAATTTGATCTTCACTTTTTCCATAGAGTTCAAGATCATCCATAAAGAGAAGGTGATTCAACTGGAATTCCTTTTTTCCCAACTTATAAAATGCAGTAACCTTTCTAAGCAAAAGAGAAAGAGGTATCATGGTTATAATAAATAATAAGGGAGAAAGGCTATCTCCTTGAAAGATCTTATTTACATCTACATCACATAGTTCCTCTCCATTGGAAACGAGTAAGGGCCTCCACTGTTTCATGCTTCTTTTTAGAAACTCTCAAACATTTTTAGCTATCCCAAACATTTCCAGGCATTCGTTTATAGAGCTATGGCGAATAGAGTCAAAAGCCTTTTTGTAATCGCTCCACGCCATAGCTAGATTCGTATACCTCTTCTTGCAATCTTTTAAGACAATTTTGTCAATCAACAACTTATCTCTGGTACCACGACTACCATTTTAACACCCTTTTTGTTCTTCAGGAAAAATATTTTCGTTATCTAAGTACATGTAAATATGTTCAGCTGTCATTCTTGTCAACAAATTCCACATTAAGGGAAGGCAAGTAAGAGGATGAAAGTTGTCAACAGCTTTTCCCTTTGCAGAATCTTTTGGCACAAAACAGTCCTACCGTATGCCATCCAGGCAGGTATTTCAGTTACTCCTTCCAAAATATCAGAGATTTGTTTGGCTTTTGTTTCATGCAGGTTATTGATATTTTTTATCCAGTAGCCTTGCACTCCATCCTTTCCTGGTGCCTTCCAATTTGGCATTGTTTTACATTGATTTTTCACTTTATCTAAATTGATCGTCATCTTGTCTTGCTCATAACTGATATTGATCTCCTCCTTCATATTACTACCCCATCCAGCCTATTTGTTCTGATTCTTTTTAAGACTCCATATGCTGCTCCAGAATTTCTTACTTTCTTCTGCATTAGGAGTTTCACCTCCTCTTCCTACTTTTCCATTCAGCTCATTATAGACCCTTTTTTGATCAACTGAGTACAATCTGTTAATCCTGTACTGATCTATTCTTTGTTCATAGAAGGTGATTTTGGCACTTTTAGCCAACATTATTTGTTTTAACTCTTCAAGCACTGTTGTTAATCCTTTCCTATTGACTCTGTACTTTGTTACTAAGAGATTAAGTTTTTCTTTGCTTTTTTCACTCAACTGTCCTTTGCGTTCTTTTCCCAAGATATTTACGTCCTTTCTCAGTCCTTTAATATCACTTTCTCTTCGGCTTTTCCACCATGGTTCTCGTATTTCTTCAGCCCCATTTTGTCTGCAACCCAAACGCTCACAGCTCTGATAAGATTATTAGTTTGTGTAATGTTGTTTGTATGGATAAATTTTACCACTGCATTGGCTTTTACTGTTAACTTTTTAAGAGAACTCTTATCAACCTTTTTGAATGCGATACCATCAGTATTTCTATTTTTAGTCATTATTTCTCGCAACTCATCAATTTTGGTTTGTGCTTCTTGATCGGGTACAAACTTGTCAATCTCAAAATGGTTTTTATCTATAATTTTAAAGTTTAATTTGTCATATCGTTCGTTGGTGTACGGTCAGCAATATTTTTTTTCGTTTATTGTAGGATCCATAATAGCTTCCTCACTGTTGACCACCTCTACTTCCTTAATTTTTCTTTGGATATTTTCGAGCTCAAGTTCAGAGAGTCAGCCATTCTTCCTTATGGCCCTCGCCTAATCACATAGTCGTTGTTCAGTCACTTCAGTTTCTAAGACACCACGTTCTCTCCATTCCCTGAACATCCTCTGTCTGTAGCCTCTAACAGGTCTGCCACTATCGTCAAAAGGTTTGCTTCGATAGAAACAATCCATTACTACCTTGTTCACGTCTTTTGACCAACTTGCTCGAGCAGTAGTATGCTGACGACCGTGCCCACATTGCCCAACTGTGGGGCACCTCCCGGACGAGCCACTTTCACATGCTGTTCCAGTGCCATTTACGTCGTAATTTGAAACATATTGTTCACACATTTTCACTCATAGGAGGGTTAGTGCTGGTGAGGTACCACTACCACCAGTATTTTAGACACCATCTCTAGGAAGATTGTTGATCGGAGCTGAAGGCCTCCACCTGACCATAAGACATAGGATAACCCCGATAGACATCAACTTGGTATTTTAAACCTCGTAATTTGGTTTTTTATTCAGAGTTTTTCTTCCCCTAGGCGGACTGCCAACCAAGGCTAATGAGTTCCACTTACCCAGGGCTAACAGGTACTACATCTTGCCCAAAGGTGACCTGGAGGTAGGTGTGGCAAAGAGTAACTCATTCGCCTACGCCGAATCTCCACCACTGGATGCATTTTAATGCCATACCCAGGACGTTTTATTATTATTATTATTATCATCATTAATATTATTGACATAGGAGCTTTATCGCTTAAGTTTTTATCTTAATTTCTCTTTTTGACGTTACTTTTTCATTCCACTTTCTACCATTGGTTTCTGCCAGTGGATATGTGCACACGTTAAAAGAACGTTTAAGGCGTAATGANGTATTTTAGACACCATCTCTAGGAAGATTGTTGATCGGAGCTGAAGGCCTCCACCTGACCATAAGACATAGGATAACCCCGATAGACATCAACTTGGTATTTTAAACCTCGTAATTTGGTTTTTTATTCAGAGTTTTTCTTCCCCTAGGCGGACTGCCAACCAAGGCTAATGAGTTCCACTTACCCAGGGCTAACAGGTACTACATCTTGCCCAAAGGTGACCTGGAGGTAGTTGTGGCAAAGAGTAACTCATTCGCCTACGCCGAATCTCCACCACTGGATGCATTTTAATGCCATACCCAGGACGTTTTATTATTATTATTATTATTATTATTATTATTATTATCATCATTAATATTATTGACATAGGAGCTTTATCGCTTAAGTTTTTATCTTAATTTCTCTTTTTGACGTTACTTTTTCATTCCACTTTCTACCATTGGTTTCTGCCAGTGGATATGTGCACACGTTAAAAGAAAGTTTCAGGCGTAATGAACTACTTCAAAATAGCCTACCTGACTATCTCCATTGGAAAAACCAAGTGTGAGGTTTCTTTTTAATTCTACTGTTCTGTCAGTAATTTCTGTTTGAGCCTCTTGTTTATTCCTTAAAAGAACGTCCGACATCTCCTCGACCAGTTTGGGCGTTAGAGTAAATTGCACATTTACCTACATCAGAAAAATAGAACAGAAAATTTGAGGTTTAACAGATTTGTTAAAAATTCTATACATGCTATAAATCAACAAAAAGCCGTTATAAGACTCACACAGCAAAAGCTTTTATGTTTGCCCAAATTATCAATAAAAAACGTATTATTACTAACATGCCGGGGTTACCCAAATGTGTTTATTCCATCTATCTCTACTTTCTTCTTCTCATCAGCCTTAATACAACTCCTGTCATGTAGGTCGCTTGACACCGCGTTCTCTAGTTTGCTCGATCTTCTGGCTCATCTTGCAAAGCCCCCACGTCTTTCATATTTCTCTTGATGACATTTCCCAGTCGTAAATTCTGTTTCTTTCCACTTCTCTTTCCAGTTAATTGTACCAGTCAAACTGATCTTAAGGCCTCCCCAAGACTTTTCCTATATCAATCCCTATCTTGTACGTTTTCCAATAGGCATATGTTTTCTTCTGTAATGTCTGATGTTGTCATAAATTCTAGCTTTCTTTTCATCTTTACTTCTTCTTCCTTGCATCACATCAACATCAGCCCTCTCTCAGCCCAGGGCTTTCGTTACATGACCTGTGCAGCTTGATTTACTTTTGAAGATTTTATTTGGAGTCTCATTACTGTTGCAATCTTCAGAAAATGCACTTATTTGTCTTTCATTGAATAAAAATAATTCTTAGAAAGCGTTGGTATCAATGCAATTAAGAGGATTTGATCTCCCCTGCTCTCTTTCTTTCATCAACTATCCTTCTAGACTAAAAATAGGAACGAAGAATATTAATGAATACAGACGACATCTTGGTGTTTAGTAAAACTGGAAGTGGATTAAATGACTTCTTTCTTGATTATTTTAATTCTCCTTTTCATTAATTCGGTGTCATGTAGGCAAAAGACTTCTTTCGGTTTTAATTAACTTATTTATTGCTGTATTCTTATGATCGTTGCAGTCTTTGTTCGATTTACATGATTTTGGTATTAAATGAATATGGATATCAACCGTATTCTTCATTTGATTTTTTATCTCTATCTACAGGATTAGCATAACAAAATATTTTGAATTAGATTTCTAACAATAATTACAGTTCCTTTACAGTCTTCATGCCCTGTACCAGTTATTCTTTGCATATTCATTGAATAAGCATAGGAAGATGAAGCAAAGCTTGTCTTAACATTTACTGTCCTGACGCAGGCAAGTAAATCATACTGCGCCTGCGCCATAGGGATATATAAATCGTTCTAATGTATGTACAAATAGCTGACATTGAAATATAACTTTTGGTGGCAAAAGGTGCACTAGCAGGAACATTTGAAAAGAATAAAATCTTAGCCATACCAAAATTACCTTGATGCAAACGTGGGCTTGATATTATAGAGCTTCCACTGAGTACATTTGTTTTAGAAGAGCGCCATAATAAAAATAATTAGTTAACAGCTTTACAGTCATTTCCTGCCAACACAAACTGTAAAGTTAAAAAAAGGTGGCATTTTCGCATGATATAATAAGGGTGATCACATCAAAATAAACGTAACGAAAACACTGTTGTCATGAAAGTTTTTCTAAGATCTGATTCTTCACTAAACAAATAATCTCTTTCATCAAAATGCAGGTTTCTATAAAAACAAAACCAATGGCAAAAAACAACAAGAACAAATGCAATGGGTTGAATAAACAACGATCAAAAATAATGTAAAGAAATCGAACAAAGATACATTTAAAAAAGTGAGAAAAAAAATAAGGGAAGTTTATAAATCAAAGTGAAAAAAATTTGACCACTGTGTTTAACGTTTTTTAGAGTGTTTGACATATTATGATCCGACTAGTCGTCAGGTTTGTCAATAATGAGTATTAAAATTAATGCAAAATTGAAGGTGAAATTATACTTCATACAGGTCACCTAACTGAGCAATACCACCCCCATGTTTTTGTACAACAACGAATGTACCTGTGTGTAAGTGTGTGTGTATTCATAGCCAATATCTTAAAGAATATATATATATGTATACATATATATTATATATATTTATTTATCACAAAAATAACATCCATCATGCTCTGACAGTCGGCTTTGGGCGATTCATAGTGTAATCGGCTCTTACCTGACTGTACATCTTAATTCAGAGTAATGCGCCTCTGTATGTAACAGCCCTGGCCCATAAGCGATTTTAAAGACAAGCGGTTTACCGCACACTAAGGCTATTACTGGAAGCAGTGCCACACATTCATAATTGATGTAAGTTATTCCAAATAACGGCAAAAATTGTTTGGTTTACTTAACTGTATTTGCAAGACGCCCTGATTAAGTTAGAAGGATAGAGAGAGTTCGCTCTTTTTACTCCTTAGCTCGTGTAACCACCTGGGCAACAGGTGGCTGTACGGGGCCATTAGGCACTGGTTCAAATCAGGTCAGTACAACGAAATTTCCAAAAGCTTTTTCCATAATTTCAAATCCTCTCCTTCTGTATTAAACTTACTATTTTTTGGATTTGGTTGACTACGATTTGCTAAAAGAGCTGACACAAATAGCTTAGTTGGTAGGCCAGATGACCATGAAAACTTTGGTCACTACTTTAGAGTTCTGTTCCGAGTTATAAAAATATTCTGATTGTGTTCTTTCAAATGGCTTTTCATAACTATGACATAGAAAGCTTTTGGTTGCTTCTTTTTCTCTTTTTCGTGACAGATTGATGTAAAAGAAGTTTAATGGTGTAATTTACTAAAGAACCCTACAATTAAATTGAAAAAAAAAGAAAGGAAAACGTCATTATTCTGAGTGATTCTTTTCTGCTCCAAAGGTAACAGGACGTTTAAATGGGCACTCAGTTACCTGTATATCGTCTTCAACTACTCTTCTGTTTATTTCTTTATAACGAATAGTATATTTCGTCCAATTTTTGTTTAGTTCACCATCTGTTATGCTCTAACTACCTATTTTCAAATTATTAATTAGTTTTTGTTTTGGGTATTTTTACAGCAGTGGGAGGGGGTAAGGCGACTGCAACAAAGCTGTCAATGTAGTTTTAAGATTTTTCTCCAATAAGTAAAGCTGTCAGTATCATACCCCAATTCCATATCTAAATGCTCAATATATTTGTAGTTGTCAACGAGGAAAGAATAAGAAGCAAATCAGTTACCAAAATTGTAGTCTGATGCTTAAATACGGAAGGTAACTTATTTTCTAATCTTCAAGTCAAAATCAGATGCATATCTCCGTATTACGGAGAAGATACATTTGGTCAGTAACACTGAATATGTCAATATTGGTAGTAGCGTAGCGTCATGTTCCTAACGTCGTATGGTAACCTACACTTCGAGAGGTACTTTCCTCACCCTTAACCAGATACAACCAACGGTAAGTTTGGTCAAGGCTGAGCCAGGACACTTGGAGCTTTTACATTTTCCGTAAATACAGGAGTTCAGAACCATTTCGAGTATCACTATATACATAAATATAGATAAACAAACTATTTTCACCATTTTTGAAAAGTGCTAATAGGATTTAATCAGTGCTAGCAGAGGTAACCGGCGGGGGCATTTAAATGAGTGGTTAAAGTAAAATTGAATCATTGCTCTACAATAAATAAACAAAAACGAAATGGAAATCGGACTTAATCTGCGACACCAATATCGTTGGTGTGACTGAACGACTTTTGTTAACTTCAAATTTCGATTTTAGCTCTCTCTTGGGTAATGGCCAAGAGGTATCCACATTATTTGACACAAGGTTTCAAAGTACCCAGAGGCTACATGAAAGCTCTGTAAGTTACCTGGTTCACTTGATTTTCATATTGTTGGTCTCTATGTTGTATAATAGTCAACATTGATCCCTATTTTAGTCCTTGGCGCCCCCCCTCCCCGGCAGTCATAACGAAAAATAACCTTATCCATGCCCAGCGCAAGGTTTTCTTTGTTCTCTGGTGTGCGATTTCTCTCGGATTACGCATGCGGGGACACATACATACACACACGGACACAGACTTCAAATTTTATAAATAAAGAGTGATTTGAAGTATTTAAATCCATTTGATAAGTTTCAAATAAAACATGACTTGTTCTAACAGTTTACTTCGTATCTACCTCTTGATTTTGATCTGCAAACAAAAGTAGCTGATTCTCTTCTGATCCTTCACCACTTCCTACTTTTTGTGACTTCGAGCAAAATGATATTTGAAAAGGGCTCTGGGTCGTTATAGAAACCTTAAGCTTTGTCCCTGCTGAGTTTATCATTACAATCCTGTGACTTACCATCCAGCTGCTTATAACCTAAAAGGATAAAATAATCAGGAATATTTCCTTCACTGACATAAGTGGTTATCAAAAGTTAATCACTACTTAATTTACTACTTAATCTTCATCACTCTGGGGAAAAAAGCCTGATTTTTTAATGACTAAATTTAGAGGACCAGATAAAAACCAATTTTGATCAGATTAGCTAAGCCATTACAATTACTGTTGGATAAAAAGGCATAAAATTCTTAGGATGGGGCAAGAAAAATCGCCTCTTTTAATCTTTTTTTCACCTTTGATTGACGCAAGGCACCACAATTGTAACTACGCAGGTTAAAAGCATTTTGATCAAAGAGCTAGGTCATCGAAGAAAAGATTCAATCTTCTAAGAAAAGTGTGGCTTTTATACAAGAAGAAAAATTATGTCAATTGTGACTATCAACATCTATGGTGATAACATTGTTTATTTTCAAACAAAAATGAAAGAAACACGGATCGAAAGGCTTATAAGTTCAAATGTGGTCACAGTAATGAACCAAATACAAAATGTATGCGTAAATTTAATGAAAAATATACTTAATACCGAGATGTTACGTTAATTACAAATAATAAAATTTAACAATTTAACAGTATATATAAGCTGGTTGAAAATAGTTCCTCTTAAAAACCAATAAAAATATCTATTTTTTTTCCAACCACCAAAACCCCTTTTCTTGATTCTTGTAGTTTTCAGCATTGTTTTTAAAGTAATTTTTCTGCTTTTCAGTAATTGTGATCACTTTTTGCCACCTACATTTTCCCTACACCTTAGAAAAATTTGAGCCTGCAAGGAAAATGTGGGAGAAAATCTTCCTTTTCCTTATGCATGAAAAGACACATTTCAAAAATGTACGTGAGTTAAGACAAAGTAAAATGTCGGGGGTCGTAAACGCAAAGAACTGCCTGACAGTGTGATCCTTGCCATGAAATAGCATTGAGGTTCAATCTATGCTCACTTCACTCTATGATTTTTTTAGTGTTTTTGAGTCAGATCAATAACGACTTCTGTTCCTGATTCTAAATTATTTAATTATTTAATGACTAAATTACTTTATATCAGGGATCTCCAGATTTTCTTTTTTACGCCAAAATCTTCATTTTTTTGCTGTACTGCCATGCACAAGCAACGAAATGCCTCATAGATGGTGCAGCTATACCCTAGCACTACTGTGGGCAACGAAACTCAGGAAGAATAAATTTTTTTGCACGAAAACTCAAAACACACGAGTATAAAATATAAATATTCCAATAGTGGTATTGAATGGACTCTTGCAGAATACGCCGCGGCTTACATTGAAGCCAGTGAGAAGTGCATTTCGTTGGCGAAGTCGTTGACAGTTAAATTGACATGTATAATTTTGTTCTTTATCAAACTAGGAATCGGTAAAGATCTCTTGTCTTTTACTTTAGATGTAAATTATATGTCGGGCCATAGTTTGTTTATTTTAACTAATTTTTATATAACTATAAAACTTTTTGGTTATGTAAAAACGTGAATACATACCTTCTTCAGATGAAGGAAGCAAAGCCCTATACCTTACCTTAGTGGCGAATAACTAATGCATACACTTTTGAAAAAAAGAAAAGTTAGGTCTAGTGCTGACAACGTACTCCCTCAAAGATAAAGGTATTTTAACTCAACAGATATTTTTTATTTGGAAAAGTTTATATATATACATACATATATATACATATATACATACATATATATATACATATATGTACATACATATATATACATATTCCCCAGTGTTACATAAATAAAGAAGCTGTAAGAAGGAAAATTGGAAGAAGAATATCCTCACTGCAGGTGGCAATGACTTGGGAAAGGAAAAGAAGGACAGGTCATTGCGAGATGAGAATGCTAAGGTGATGCACGAAAATAAGTCTTGATGAACATATAAAGAATACAGAAATGGCAACGGAAGTGAGAGTGGTGCGCATTAAAGGTGTATTGCAAGTCGGAAGGGCGGTGAACTAAAGCAGCAATAGATGAACACTTTCAGCTCTGACTTACGCTGGCTTTGTCTTGATAAGAGAGATACGCAAAACAGAAGCAGATGGTAAGGTTTGATGGAACTGGGACCAAGGCAGTGAAAGGTGAGCAAAGATGATCATACAGACTCCCACAAGATTTATTGACAAAAAGTTCCGATCGGACTGATTCAAATCTACTTAACAAACTATTTTGAAACCAAGAAAAATAACAAAAAAATCCTGCACAATGGGGCTAATAATCAGTCTATTATAAAAGATTATTTCAGCAAGAAGACTAAGTCATAAAGAAAGTGTATTCAGAAACACACTTACGCTTTTTATTACAAACCACTTACAAGAAATACACCAGTATAGCTCCAGAAAATTTTAGAAATTATTAGAACAGAACCCGAAATTGCGAAGAAACTATTTTTTCTTCAATGAGAAATTCAGTTTACCACAAAGCTAAATGAATATCCAGTCTTATTTCAAACTATTAGTGAAGATTAAAAATGATATTATGTAAATTTGCTAATAACATTGGTATTGTTTTATCCCCTGTAATGCTTTCTAACTATTTCCCCAAAGGGAAAGGAATTCATGGTAAAAATAAGAAACACCTTTAAAAGCATTGGACGCAATTCTTATTCACCTTTCGTTAGCTTCTCTTTGTCGACAAAATGAATTTGTACATGGTCTAAAATTGTTTCAGGCATCCAATCACAAAAAGTGGCAGACTTTCTCGATTCTCTCTGTGCTTTCTGTATTAATAAAATCTCACTTTACTCGCGTTTTCTTATTTTGGCATCTTGGTCCAGTCGAATGGCAGTGAAAAAGCTTTCGATCAATATGAGCGCCATTTTATTGCGATATTCAAAAACTTTTATACACGGAACTCTCAAAAGTTGAATTGGAAAAGTTAAGTCCAAACTCCTCTAAAAGTTAAAAAGTTTTAATTCTCACGAATTAAGCATGTTTCTTATAAAAACAAACGTGTAAATGAATGCATCTCAAGACGTTCTCTACCAGTAAAATATAGCTCTGTAATTCGGTAAAATTTTACCTGACAAGAACCCAAAGATAGTTACTCACAACCTTGCCAGGGCAACGTGGTATGCTTCAAAAAGCTCGGGAAGGACTGTTGATTGTTGCTGTGTTGATTGTTGCTTGGTCAAAACTTCATGTTCTCGCACTTCTTGTAACACAGACCAAAACAGACAGTGTTGTCGTCTAATTTGCAAAAAAACTTGAGCAACTTGACCAAGTGATTTGATCTCTATGAATATTTATAAAGTCGTATTTAAATCTATTTAAATGCATTGATAACAGTCTGGTATATTTGGTACTGAAGCATTACATCGCCTTTAAACATTATGAATAGACGAATAAATAAATAAACAAATAAATAAGTAAAAAAGAAAAGAAATAAACAAACAGAAACCGGATGTAGTAGGTTTTAGCTTCCTGTTTCCTTTTTGTGAATAATAATATTCCTTTTACTGTTTACATGTCACACTGGTACTTTTTTCATTTATTAATTACTTGGTGATAACTGTTTCAGAAAATAATAATTGCACAATTAGTCAGTTAAAGGCCAAATAAGTTACGTGCTTGTCTGCATGACTTCACAAGGCTTATGTTCAGCTTTCTTACATATGGATGTAAGCTGCGCTAACATTTGGAACAACATAAAATGAAATAAAAGCAGAACTACGTATCTTACAAGCTGCACTTTGTAAAATATACAATAGCGTAAAATATAAATCAGAAAGCTGCAAAAGGAGCATTTTTCCTTTCCTTTTAAAATTAGGTCTATGGAATGACTATTAAGATAAAAAATAATAAAAACATTACGTTCTCTATGTTAGAAGTACATTTACCTACCAAAGCGATTACATAACGTCACGTTGCTTTGATACTTTCTTTAGTCACGTGGCCAGAAAGTAAATAATTGCATGCAGAAAGAGAGCAGACAGTTTATGTACCAACTGGTACAAAAGCTATCAATACAAGCCAACGCTGTCTACTATTTGAAAAATAAATCTTTCACCTGCACCTGTTCATGAGATTATATGAGTTTACCGTGGTGCATTAAGTTAGCAAAGGTAGCGAAATTTGGCTTAATCAAACCTAATATCAGTGACAAACCAGATGGTATTTCACGTTGCCTAATAGTTCCTACTAATAAAACTTACTTATTTTGTCGGTGTGAAGTAATGCTACCTGGATTAAAGATCATAATAAACAAAAGGCAGGCAATTGTGATTGATAGAAATTTAATTCTTTTTAGGTGAGAACTAAAGTAGCATATTCTTTGCCCAGACTAAATGAACCAAATGCTGTAAAAACTGCGAACATCTTTGCATCTCTCTTTATGTTTAGAGTAAAGGAAAAGAAGTAGTTTTTATGAATTACTAGTTTCATATTCCATGTGTAAAAGTACTGGCCAGTCATACTCCTTATATAATCCAAAGCAATAGGTAATGAAATCAATAAAAATCACAATATGGAATGAACTTTGACATAGTTTAAAACAGAAAGAAAAACCAAACAAAAACTATTCATGCTATTCGTGTACGGTTTGCACCAAACGCGTAAAATAAAAACTCGTTATATTTCAAAGAGAAGAAGGAACCTTTTCTTAACACAATAGGAAAGAAGCGACGCAATTAATATCCCTGCATGATATTCCTGATTAACAGGCTGACAAAATGCACTTTATTAATGGATGGGTTGTGAGAGTTGTTAAGTGGAATAAGTCAGTTAGATTCGCAAACCTTGTGAAAAGATATTGCTGAAGTAAGATAATTACTGGCTTCGAATCGGAGAATATCTGTAACCAACAACGTCCAAGAAAGTGTTTGACAGATAGCATTTGGAACGATTTGAATCATTGAGCATTATTGTCATTCTTGTACAAACAGTAGTGAATGTTAAGCAAGCATTTAATACCTGGTAATCAAGTCTTGGCTTCCAGACGATAAACCAAGTAGTAAATACGTTACCGAGTAGCAAGAAAACAAAAAAACAGAACTTCTTTAATGAAATCTCTCTTCTATGTAAACCATCAAGATTGGAGGTAAAAGCGTGTCCTTAAGAGTGAAGATTAAAAATGATATTAATATCAAACCGGGCGTTGAATGTAGACGAAATGCAAACTTGAAAGAACTAAAGCGGAAATCAATATCAGCATGCTTCAAGAAGAAAGGCAGTATGTCTACTACTGTCATTTGGGTCTAAGACAGAGGCAGCTAAATTGGGCTAGATTTTGGAGTGAGAATTTCCTTAATTAGGTTAAAGTTGCCATATTTTACAAAGGCAAAGGCATCATTTTCTGGAACCAAATATAATAAAAGAGAGTAGGTCGTTTAAGTAAAGCATTTTATGACCATGATAAAAAAGATCACGGATGAAGTTTGGATTAACTACAAGCTTACGTCAATAACCACATAGAATGGCGTCACAAAGTAAAACAAATTCGAGCCAGATTGAAGCGGCAGGGTTTCGTTAATAAAGTCCCTCCTTGCTGCTATAGGTAAACATAAACTATAAGAAGTATATTAATGTCTAGTCATGCCAAACAAAAATATGAATATAGGTTTTAGTATTAGGCAGGCATTGACAAGCTGACAAAATGTTCTCTTGTGTAATCAATATAAAGAGAATCTAAATAAATGACGGTCGGATGGAACACGAACGTTTGGGGATGAAGAGACAAGGGAATTCAAGAAGAGACAAGGGAATTCCTGTCCAGACGTGACGCTCCACAGATAGTCGATTTGTAGATAAAAAATGGCCTTAGAGGTAAGATACCATCTAGCGCAATACAAAAAAACCCCGACTTTTCTATAAGCAGACTTACCAGAAGATTGAATATAAAAAACTCCAGAAAGATTTGCTGAAAAAGACAAGCAAGTATCCTCACTGATGAGCATTCTTAAAGAGGAGAAGTGCTCTCACCTGGATTAACATAAAAATGGTTGTCTGCTATTATTAAAGGGAGATAATGATTTGTGAATGACATGAGTTGCGTTTTTGCGGCACTAGCAGTAACCAAGTTGCGTTCTTCTTCATTCCATGATACCGTGAAAATCAGTTTTTGTGTGCTTGACTTGTTCCTGTTGAGTTGCCTTGCAAAAAGGTAAAGTACAAAGTAATGTCATGTGCATAGATGCTAATAAAAGGCAGCTTTAAAAGAATGCTCGTCTGATGTGATTCTATCAAGTATTACATGCATAAACAATCCAATCCGAGAAATAGAGATGAACGATGCCAAAGACACTTCTACAAATACCATAATCAGAAAGCTTATGAAACAAACCAGCATACTACACCTAGCCCACTGTCTTAAATATATCCTGAGTTATAGCACGTCCTTTACCACACTTACCCATAAATCTAGAGATACACTCCGTGATTACGGTCATAAGGTCATCAGTGGAGCGACATTTTCTACATCCGTGGTTAACATCAATATAAAAACCCAGGTTCCGAAAGAATTCTACCAGTACATTGCTAATAAGTGTTTTAAAGACTTTAAAATCTTTAAAGAAGAGTCTCATGGGTCAACATTTCCCAGGGTCAAATGAATCACCTGTTTTCTTGAAGACAGGAACAACATTAAAACTCTCAAGAAAGATTCAAAACAACACATAGATATGCAAAAGATGAAGAAGTTTTAACAGCAAAAAATCGAATCTAGACTAGGAGATTTGGACTGCTCAAGCACATAAAATTTGAATTGCCGAACACTAGAATTGCCCAGTTTTACAACAAAAGAATTAATCAGCCTTTTCCTTAAAGAGCAGAAATTGCCGAACGCTACAAGAGTGACAGCACCACAAACTACCCAGGATTTACAGTACTTTGTAGTCCTTAAAGAAATCTCGATTTTCAAGTGTTCCAAACAGACACAAGGAATTGTCCATTATAGCAGGACTCAGTATCAGGAACCACATATCTATAGGTATTTCGAGAAAACAATCCCTCTAAAAACCATTCCCTGGATTCAGTTTGTAGCATCAGAAAGATCAGAAGCTGATACAATGGGTAGCTTCTAAAGGTTTACCGTGCTAGAAATGGAGCCCTGAACCTGGCGGTTACTCGGCAGTTAACACTAATCACCAACTAGCGGCTCCATTAATAGTGTACTCTTATCAAAAACGAGAAATTATCCACTAAAGCTGTTACATTATTTCTTAACATCATATGTCTAACAACATTATTTAAGGTACGTTCATTCCTTATAGTCCTTTATATTTCCTTCATAGTTCCCCAGTCAATCAATTAGTCATTGAAAAATAGGCTCCATAAAACACGAGCATATTTTTCAGTAACAGCAAATACATTCATCATCATATCATCATCATATTCGGTTTAACGTCCGTTTTACATGCTAGCATGTGTTGGACGACGACATTGACATAACAAATACTGAAATCAGAGGATACGGTTTAAAGTACGCAATAAAAAATGACGGGGAAAATTATCAAAACTACAACTCTATAAACACAGCAATGGTAAAATCATATTACGATCTGTTTTTGTTGTCAATGTCGTAGAAGATTGAGGAAAATTATTTCAAAATAGGTTTATCAATACTGCATAAGAAGTGTCACGCTAGTTGTTTGTATTTATTGCTTATCACATCAAAAAGTATCAACTGTTGTATTATTCAAGAGCATGTCCATTTACACTCCATTGAAAAAACCATGCTAATCATTTGTATCATTCTTTGCTGACCAGATGATGCATATTGTCAATTGCTATATTATCAAAATCCATGACCATTCAAATTTCAATTGAAAAAAAAGTACTATTCAGTTGTTTTCATTAAAAACTAAGTGATTTATCAAAGCTATCAGTACAGTTTAGAAAATGTAAGCTTTTTAACACAGCAATAGAAACGATGTGGTAGGCGTCTGTTCTCACTAGGCACTTAGTCTTGTATCACAAACTATAGAAATAACAATTTCAAAATATTAATTAAATTAAAAAATACATCATTGAAAAGGTCGAGCTACTTGTCTGTTTCTATTTCTTTCAAATTCACGCATCTAAAGATATAAAAATGCTGGATTATCAAACCATGTATGTCTAATAAAGTTGCAATGGATGGTCGTGCTGGCCGTCCGTTTTACCCATTGTTGGCTAGGTAATAAGTCAAAAGCTATTAAATGTTACATCAATTACGTATCTGCTATTAAAAATAGCAGTAGTACTAATCATCGTGAATATCTATTGCCAAGTAAGCAATGAATCCCAAGCCAAATAATCTTATAAAAAATAGATATTTATTGCGTGTGTTTAAACAAAAGTTAATTATTATTATTATCAAAGGTCCTTAAACAGTGGTACCTTCCTTCTCTGATTAAGCACCTCAGGAAGCTTGAAACCTAAAGGGCCCACTGACCAAATGGTAGCTTCTTAGAATAAACAAGGATTAGTTAGAGGTAATGTTAGAAGTTAGTCGAAAGATCGTGCACCTTGCAAGGGTCGGGTCGGATTAGTGGGGTCTTCTATTGTCAAAAAATTAAATAAGGAAGTTAAAGTCAGTTTAGATAAACGATCTGAGGAACAGGGTCATAACACCTCAATTAAAACCATGTTTTTTATGATTATAAGCTGTTTGCTGACAATGCTTGGGTACAATGTAATTTCAAAATATTTTTGTCTACTGAACTCTCGAAGTTTGTGTTCTGGTCAAAAAGAAAAAAAAGGTCACAATTGCCCCAGAGAGCCAATATTAATAAGGGACGGACTGTCTTCGATCCCTTTTTAATGTTCCTCAAGAACAAATTAATGTCTGACTTATACATTCTCACTCCAACATCCTGGTCTAGACTAATAGCTGAGAAATCCATTAAATTGAATCCAATTTTACTAGCACTTTTCAAAAACCTGTAACAGCATTGACACAAATGTAAACTTTAAATTGTTTTTCCTGTTGAGATTACATATCTTGTACTGGTAAAATATTAATTTATCTTTTGCGGTTTTCATAATAACAACAACAATAATAATAATAATAATAATAATAATAATAATTTTTTTTTCTTCTTCAAAAAATCTCCAGTTGGTAAACAATTTACTGGGTGTGTAAGTTCGATTTGGGTCTCGGATTATTCCCTAATCTTAGAGGTTCAAAACATCTCTCAAAATTCTGGCAGTACTTGTGATTGCTGATATTTGTATACTACCGCTTATATCAGGAAGGTCTAATTCTTTCAAATACTTTTCAAGTTCGAATGGAATCATTCCAAGAGCCCTCTTCCAGTTTTTTCTATAAGGAAATCCTCTTTTACCACCATTTTCAATAGTCGTTCTTGATTAGTTGAAACGTATT